>CM076583.1:734758172-734913946 GCA_034641835.2 Pinus albicaulis | reverse complement strand
AGATAATACTTCACATTTTCATCGTTGATAGTAGGTGCAATTACAAAAAAAACATTTCCTGCACAGTAAAAACAACTTATGTATTTAAATATAGATCATAATTAACATGAAAAATTAACTTTAAAATTATTTTAGTATCTATTTCTAGATCTTTATCATTTGAAAGCAATTCAAATGTTACTTTATCTAACAAGATTAGAAACTCGATCACCATCAGATGATATTGTAGTCTCCTCTGATTGCATTTCTTCAAACTTTGCAACGGACATTTTCCCCTTTATATTTAGCTCTATATGTTTCCAATCTTTTACATACATTTTGTTTTCACAAACATCATTGGATTCTGTGTTGTCTATGCAAACATGACAAAAACAAGAATATTTTCTTTTATCCATTGCAAACACATTTGTGGATAACTTTGTTTTAATTGAATGCAATTTTCGAGTCCCTTTTATTGTTTCAACGTCATCTTCAATCGATCTATCTACATCTTCGACCCCAATATGCCAAAAAAAAAACTATATGGAAAATTCAAAGAAGAATGTAAATATGATATCAAAATATCATCAAAGATAATCATTGTGATAAATGTACACTATTTAAAATTGGATATCCAATGAAAATTAAATTGAATGTACCTTCGCACTTCCCTTTATCGGTTAGTCTCATGGCTTAGTGCAACAATGCATTATTGAACAACTTCTTTAGCGTCCACAATTCGATTTGCAGAGGGGTCCATTTGATATCTTTGAAGTGCTCGTCTTATGCATGCCCCTGCACTGTCATGTTCTCCTTTTCCATGACTAGTCTCAAATAAATTCCAACAATGCTTAATGCAGGTTTTCTTATGAAGATAATGCAACCAAAAGAATGATCATGAAGACTTGAATTGACTTGCGCATCCATCTGACCATATCCAATGTTCATTGAATTTTATTCGACGACTTTTCAAGGAGTCATAAATCTTTCCAAAACAATGTTGTACAAAATATGTATCATGTGTACGATCGTCACTGATATAAAAGTGATATTCTTTAATAACATGTCGATTTTCACTGGTTCTTTCTATATGATCAACATTTTGTTCAACATGTCTATATATAATATGGATGAGCATGGAGACTTGGTCATAATGATAGTATTCACTCTTAATTTCCTTTTGTGGAACAAATGTGTAGTTTTCTGTAAAATTAATTACTGAAAAAATGGTCCCTAGTGGAAAAAATTCATGAGATATTTTGAATTGCAAGTCTTGCCATCGAGATCTATGGGAATTATTGGTGTATCTATAAATTTCTACCTCAAACTTTCTCAAAAAAATTGTCATAGAAATTTCTTCTTCTTGTAATTCAAATCCTTTAGCACAATTTGAACCTTGAATCGATGTATGGATATATTCGTATCTCTTCCATTTCACTTTCATGTTGGACAATGATTGATCATTTATATCAGTACGATATTTTTTTTGAAATTTAGTCAAATTTCCACAATCATCACATTTTTTTACCACCAACACATTTCTTTTTGTAAAATAATTCATCGCTTTCTCTTCCACATAGAATTTGAGATATGAAATCATGGATAGTGGAATGAGTGGGTGAATTTTTCCAAAATATTCTACCAAAATTAAGGAATGTGTCATAATATAGCTGAAATTCCACATGATAACGACAACAACAAGTGTCGCGTATGGTGATAGTTTTTCATACCATGGTTTTTATTGCACAAAAGCACTGATTGAGAAATCAATTTCACGATTCTCTTCTTTGAACTTGTTGAACAAATCTATTTGAGTGGTGTCCAAGAAATGTTTTGCATGTGTTTCATATTGATTTCATGTTATTCTTCTTTGCGTCACATCCCCTTGCATTTGGCAAAACACGTGAATTTTTCTTCCAATATTCATATATTATTTTTTTAACATTTTCTCCAAGCCTATCTTTGTATGGTTTCCTACAAATAGCTCTCCAACAAGCGAGTTCATCATTTACATCTATTTGCAACCGAAATTTACGATGTTTGTGCAAAGTTTTTTGTGAGGTTCCTAATGCTCGTGCCATATATTTTACCAAGCGATTCTCTTTAGTAATTGATGAAACCACTGCCATGTGTATTGCCTACGTGAAAGTGAAACATTTTTCTATCTAGATCTTCTAACTGAATTTATAGCCCTATTTATATTTTGTATCACATTTTCCTTCATTTTTTAATCTTTTGTTGATTTTCTAATACCTAATAAAGTCGTAGCTTCTTTTAATTTCCTTAATGATAGGAGACCTTTCAAAAATTAGACTTGAACAGCCACATTTTCCTTTATGAAGTACGTATCAAAAATGCAATTAACATGATATCGTATAACATGGTCAACTCTTTTATCTCCATATGTGTAAGTGTCAACATTTTCTAACATCTCATCATCGACATTGATTTCATCTCTACATATTCGAATTAATAGTACATAATAAGTTTACATATTCAATAAATAACTATATTAATAAATATGTATAATTTCAATAATGCCTGCATGTGTTCAACACACACACACACACAAATATATACCTCGTGATTCAATTTATTCACTTTAATTTCTTTCAACATTTTCACCATCTTCAATCGTTGGTTAAATATCTCTTTCACTTTCTCTTTCAAAATTTTGTATCTCATCATCAATGTTTTGTAGATTCAGAAGTGTCCTCAGACACATAACTTTATTGATCATGAAAAGAGATTACATAACAAATTGCAGGAGTTTACAAACGTAAACTCTCTCTACAATGAAATTAGGAAACTAACCTATTTATAAGCTCTATGTTCTAACTTAATTTAGTTATGGATCACTTGGAAAACCAACAAGTGTCCATTTACAATAAATGACCTTCTAACCATTCTACTAAATTTATTCCTATTTTAGAGCCTAGGAAACGACTCTATTCTAGAGTCCTATTTTTACTAACAAAATTCTAATTCTAAGTATCTCTAATATTTATTAAATATTCTAATTTAATAAATATATTTATCATAACTTTACATTATTTAATTTATGTATTTTGGATTTATAATTGGCTTATGAAAGAGGCTAACATTCCCCCCTTCAAGGATAAATCCAAAGTAAGAATGAGGAACCATATTCCAAGTTCTCAAGTTGATGCTGAAAAAATCTTCAATCTGAAGAGACCATGAGTCAGCTTTATGTCTGATTCATCTTTGAATGTTGCTTGAAAACTCCATCACGTGCCAAGTTGCAAAAGGATCCATCTGTCCTTTGCGTGAAATCAACATCCTTTGTCCACTGATAAAATTTGTTGAATTCCCACTGGCTGGTTGATGATGTCAAAAACAACTCATTGTTACTTTTGCTGTGTTGAAAACTGCTCACTGCTTCCTTTCTGTCGACTGCCCACTGGCAAATTTGTTGATGCCCACTGGCTGTTGAAGATGCCCACTAGCTGATTTTTCTGGTTTTTTCGAGACTTTCATTCTGACAACCACCATCAATTTCATTGACATTGTCCCCCCTTTGTCAGCTGAAAGGAGAGACACTTCTCTGGAAAGTTTCCTGAACTCCCCCCTTTCAGGTGTAGGAGTTTGGCATTGGTGTAATCCCTCGTTCAACTACATTAGAGTACCATTATATTTTCCTTGTTGGCTGAAATATGTGTGATTGTATTCGGTTGTAGAACTGAGACAATCTTTTGACTGTGGATGACCATTTCCAAGGATCGATCCATTCATAATGTATCTTCAATTTGGCTTATTGCTGTTGGTTGTGACATTTTTCTGAGGAAATATTGGGCTTGCCACAATGGCGACCTGGATGGAGATCAAAAAACTGATCTTCCATATGACCAGTTCTTTGACAATGAGAACATTTCAGTTGGACTTCAACTTCAAGTTGCATGCAATTCTGTTTGTCTGCAACTTTGGTTTGTGTGCATGGCTGGTTATCTGCAACTTTCTCAGAACTTGCTGAGGTGAGTTGTGCAAGAAATCCTACACTGACGAACTTAATTGGCTTGGAATAATCTGGGATATGCAGGTTGGTGTCATTGTTGACATATCCTAAGCCTCCTCGATTCTTGTTATTTTGAATTTCTTACCATGGCTTGATGATGGGGCTTGGAATAAATTGAAACTGGAACAACTTCGACACTTGAAGTTGTTTGGATGAATGACTTATCATCTGGATGGTTCAAAGACTTGAAAGTATCACTCTTTTCTTGCAATTCATTCCTTTGAAGTTGCGACTCGAGTTGAAGAAACTCAATAGTTTCATGTGTTTGTTGTAGATGCCGTGAAAGATCAGCAAGATTTTCTTTGCTGATGTGCACCATGTCTTCATCACTGGAGATGATCAAACTGTGAATAATGTTTAACATCTGAATATGTTGTGCCATCTGAACTTTCTCTATTGAAATCAGGCTCTCTTGTCGGAGATGTCGTGCTTTGAACTGTTTCACTTGATTTTTGTATTTGAAGGACAAGCTCGCTTGCTATGTGGCTTGAATGGCACGCTCGCTTTGATTTGTTGCTTATTGTAGAATTTTCTTGCTTAAACTCCGGAATTCACGCTCGCTTGATGATGATCACGTTTGCTTGAATGCTCACTTTAATTACTTGATGACTTCACGCTCACTTGAATGAATAGCCACGCTCGCTTGATGTCATTCTCAACTTGCTTGATTGGTGTTAGAGTTGAATTCGTTTGGTTGCTTTGATGGTTGCTGCAATGAACTTCACTCTGGCTCATTTGAAGGTTTGAACTTTGTACTGTCTTGACGCAAATTTCTTGAATGAATACTCGCGCTCGCTTGTAGGAGACATGAATTTGTTGTTTGCTTTAGAGTTAAAATTTTTTCTTTAAAGAAAGGGTGTCGAACACTATCGAAAATGCACCCAAGAAAGCTTATAATGATTCACTTTAAAACAATGAATTCACTTGTCCTCTTAAAAATTCATTAACAATGAATGTTTAATGATTCACTTAAAACAATGAATTTGATTACAAGTTCTTAAATGTATTTGCAAGAACGTTGATGAATACTTTGCTTTGAAACACTGGAGTTTTCAGATTCATGAACTTGATTGTATTGAGTTGAAGTAGAATTTCGATGTTGAAAACTTTGATTATTTGTTGTAGTGACACAATTGCACATGTTGAGCTTAATTTTCCTGCCTTGCAGCTATTTCGTTACATGTGTTGTGCTTGCTGATATTTAAATTTATGTATGCGATATTAAATGAAATCATTGATGTGTCACAACTACACACAAATCAAAAACAACAACATGAAGCCATAAAAACACTCACCATCACAAACACACATGATGTACCTAAGATCCCCTTATTCAATTTCGGGCAGATCTAGGACACAATTACCAAAAAATGATATCTTTATTAAATATTGAGTACATAATAAATCTCCACCTTCAAGTAATGAATATGCCAAGCTTACAACCCTTGGAAGCAATTTGTCTTCAAAATCTAGATATTCACCGACTCAATCTCTCTCAAAGAAAAATGGTACTTGGAATCACAACAATGACTTTCCCTTATCACTCAAAATTTACAAAATATGCACCTTATTACTCCAAAAATTACAAAAAACAAATCATCTTATCTCTCCACAAAATCACTTCAAAAACTTTTAACATTTAAACTTATCACTCCACTAAAAAAAACATACTATCTCTTCAAAGTAAATGAAGTCTACTCCTTTTAACAAAAATACCTTCATCATTAGTTGTCAATTTCAAAACAGTTTGAACTCGTTCTCGTTCTAGTTCATCACATTGCCACATGGATGAGCAGGCTACCACAGGAAGCATAAACCAATGCTCCTTGCTATGTTTTGTTCTTCAAGATGGTGGACTCATAAAGAGCTGAAGTAATTTCCAATACATAGCTTTTCTTTGATCAAGATATTATATTAATCTAACTTTTCAGTAAAGTGCCACTCCTTCAAGAACCAACTTTGGCTTGAAGTCAGCATTCAGCTTCGCCTCCTCCTTCGAACAGGTGATTCAGACCGTGACTGCTTGTGCCTGCCCTCATGAGAAGGATAAGGGAAATGTCTGCGATGTGAATGTCTGGCAATGTTTCTCTGGCTGCTTTTTAATGCTTTGTAAGTGAGGATCGAAGACGGTGAGAGCATGACTACATTCACAGCAATTTGTGATTTTGTTCACATTGTTTTTTCATCTACGAGGAGTTCTGTCAACATTTCTTTAAGATCTGTTCCAACATGAAGGAACCTTTCAAAACTCGATATGACCTTGTTCTTTGGCTCTGGAATGCACACAATCGGGTTAATGAGAGATTGAGGATTGAAGAAGCTACTCTGGGAACTGGTAATCGAAAGTTTCCAAAAGTGGGATGGCCACTGAAGCAACTTTGTAGATGTTGTTTGGAACAAGACAGAATTCTACCAGTTCCTTCTTAACCACTATGGGCAGATCATTAAGTTTCCATCACAGGATGATGCACAATAGCAAAGAACTCTCAAGAAACAGTCATATCCGGGGGATGACACAGCTCCCAGTGGTGTCGTTTCAGTACCTATTGGCACTGCGGTTGCCATTGCCATTTCAAGCTGTGGTTTTGGGGCAGTGTCCATTTTCCAAAGCACTGATTTGCAAATTCTTGGTGCAGCAATCCACAATAGTACTCCAGTCTTTCTAAACACATTCGATTCTGTAAAAACTCATGGCGCAGCAATCCATAATATACAATCCATGAAATATAAGAACTTTTCATTGATCATCTTTCTTGCAGCTACGTCGAACAGTAATTTTCCTTACAGAATAAAAAATGAAACTCAATGCTTGCACCTGGTATGAGTGCTTCTCCATCTGAGGAAAATTTACGATATTTTAATGTGATGATTCTTGGTCCATCTCAGAAAATTTACGGTATTTCTGGCTGAAGAGTATCAAACGGAAACAGCAAAGGTTTTTTTTTTTCTTACAAAGATTTACCACCCAAATATTGATAAGCTTGGTCACATATGCCTTGATATTCTCAAGGACAAGTGGAGTCCATCATTGCAAATTCGAACAGTTTAAGTACATCAAATCCAGATAACCCTCTTTCTGAAAACATTGCAAAACACTGGAAGACAAATGAAATTGAGGCCGTAGAAATAGCAAAAGAATGGACAAGGTTGTATGCAAGTGGGGCCTAACATTCTACATCGATTCATCTAATAGTAATGTTCTAAAATCCAGACAGTCTTTACGCTGGTTTTAGAAACAAATTCAGCATGTAAGGGCAACATGTAGCGCCAGGCGATTTTAAAAATGCAGAGAATAAAAAAATGGTGCTAATAGAAGCAACTAAAAATGAAATCTTAAAGCATTGACAAGATTGCATACCAATTAATTTGTTTGGTAGAATTTTCAAAAGCCTACATAGCCGAAATCTCCACCTTCACATCCTCTGCATTACCGATGGCTATGATACCACATGTAGATTCAAAAGTGTCCTCAGACACATAACTTTATTGATTATGAAAAGAGATTACATAAAAAATTGCAGGAGTTTACAAACGTAAACTCTCTCTACAATGAAATTAGAAAATTAACCTATTTATATGCTCTATGTTCTAACGTAATTTAATTATGGATCACTTGGAAAACCAACAAGTGTCCATTTACAATAAATGACCTTCTAACCATTCTACTAACTTTATTCCTATTTTAGAGCCTAAGAAATGACTCTATTCTAGAGTCCTATTTTTACTAACAAAATTCTAATTCTAAGTATCTCTAATATTTATTAAATATTCTAATTCAATAAATATATTTATCCTAACTTTACATTATTTAATTTATGTATTTTGGATTTATAATTGGCTTATGAAAGAGGCTAACATGTTTTGACTAATATCTCTCTCTTTTTACATTGCAAAATATCTTTCAAATTAGTTCATCAAATAAAAATTAAGATTCACATTTTACACTAGGAAAATTTTAAATATCAAATTCATAATATTTACATTTGCATACTTGCTTCAACTTCTAGTTGGGGTTTATTTTCCCTTTCAATATTTAAGAGTGCTTCTCTCTTTCTTTTGCGAGATTCTCTCCATTGTTCTCTACGTTCCTCAAGGTCTCTTGTTAGTTCATATTTTCTCATGCAATTCCTTCGATTTCCTATGATAATTGAGTATGAAGTTCAAAACATTTCCTTCAAAAATTTAAACAAAAACTCAATTAAAAAAGAACATCACAAAATATTTATTTAAAAAAAAAAACTAATTTTAAAAATTTTGCAAAAAATACATACTTCAATCCATAACACTTACATTAAAAAATCCGAGAAAAAAATGTCTTATAAAAATGACATGAAGTTCAAAATATTTCCTTTCAAGTCCTACAAAAAAATTTCATTTAAAAAGTTAGACAAAAACTCATTTTAAAAAATCATTATAAAAGATTTACTTCAACCCAAAACATGTACTCTAAAAAAATGTCACTTCAAAAAATACCTCCAAAAAATGTCCATTGAAAATTAAGCCCAACTTCTTAAAAAATGTCACTTTAAAAAATACCTCTAAAAAGCCTCTAAAAAATATCACTTTAAAGAATACCTCCAAAAAATGTCCTTTGAATATTAAGCCTAAAAAGAGTCCTTTCGAAATTAAGTCGAAAAAATGTTTTTTGGAAATCAAGCCCAAAAACCTCTAAAAACAAAATACATCCAAAAAAATGTCGTTTGAAGGTTAAACCCAAAACCTCTAAAAACAATGAAAATTAAGCCCAAAACTTTTAAAAACAAAATACCTTTAAAAAAACAATGAAAATTAAGCCCAAAACCTCTAAAAACAAAATAACTTAAAAAAAAAATGAAGCCCAAAAAACATCCAAAAAATGTATCACATACCTCCAATAAATGTCATTTGAATGTTATACCAAAAAGAGTCCTTAAACCCAAAAAAATCCTTTGCAAAATCATATCTTTGCAAAATAAAAAATGAAATAACTTCAAAAAAAATGAAACCCAAAAAAAATCCCAAAAATGTATCACATAGCTCAACGAAATGTCATTTTCCAAGAAATGTCATTTAAATGTTATGTCAAAGAGAGTCCTTAAACCCAAAAAAATCCTTTGCAAAATCAGACCAATTGAAGAAATGTGCGATGCGAAAATAATGAATCCATTTACGTCAATTTATATTGCCGCGAAATGTTTTTTTGGAGGGGCTTCGTTGAATTTTCCAGCCGACGTAAAGTCAGTTAAAATTTCGGCTGAACTTTTGTAAAAACTTCGCCCTAACTTTTGTGTCTCTAGACTTGACGGGCCATCGAGGCAAAAAAACAATACGACCAAATTTTTTTTTAAAGTTCGGCTGAACTAACACGTCTGCAATTACGTAGAGCCAAGCTCTAAACACATTTCTTTAACTTTGGATTGATTAAACTCCATGAAACTTTGTGAATTAACTGTTGGAACCAAGACAAGCATTTGTAGAATTCAATCTACTTTTAGGAAATACAACTTTTATGGAATTTCATAAATATTTACTAATTTTAATTAATTTTGTAATAAAATGGGTGCAAACAATTTCTGAAGGTCATTATGATTCAGTGAAATCAATATTATGTATCTTCCAAAATACACTGTAAAAAAAATTGAAAAAATTATGGTGCATTACATTGGTTTGTCATCTATAATGGGTAGTTTTTAGATTTTTAGTTTATAACTTATATGTTGAGAATTTTTTTGCATCCCGAAACATATTCAAAATATGTAGTTTTTTCATATTGGATCAGTTCAAAAAATTATAATAATTATGATATGCATCAGTTGGTTTCGTAAATATAACAAAACTAAAGTAGACTCTGTCTAGATTGTTGTAACACATTTTTTTTCTCAAAAACGCAACATTTTCAAATAATACACCATCATGTATTAACATCACTTTTTATGAATCCTTTGATTGTTAAAAAACACACACTCAAAGAAACACTAAGTTGACATATCAAATGTGTATAAAAAAATAAAATAAAAAAGCAATAGAAAGTTAATAAAATTTCTGACAACTTTTATTTTTATCGCAAAATCAAATTCTAAACAGAAAATTTGTTTTGGCTTGCGGAAAGTTGAAAAAAAAAAAAAAAAAAAAAAAAAAAAAAATTCTCAAAAAAGGGAAAAAAGTGTAACCCAACTTCACATTTTCACCAGGGGTTTAATATTGAGTTTATAATTTATAATAGTGAGGTTTAATAGTAGGGTTTTTATATTAATATTTAGGTTTGTTATATTAGGTTTTATAATGCTAGGGTTTTATGTTAGGATTTAATATTGTGACATTGGAATGATACAAAATATGTCCAATGTTGCATTGTCTTAATATGATAATCATTGTCACAATGTTACATTACATTGCAATTAATCCAACATTGCATTGTTACATTAAAAAATTGAGGTTTAATATTATGGACTTTCAATATTGAGCTTATAATATTAAGGTTCAATATTGAGTTTATAATTTATAATATTAATCTTAGGAATTTTAATATTAGTCCTAGGGTTTAATGTTGATTCTAGGGTTGGTAATATTAATCAATCTAAAAATCATTATTGCAGTGTTTATAATCCCTTGGTTTTATAAAAATAATCGATTGAGTTTATAATATTAATAATTCCTTAGATTTATAATATAAATATTGGGGTTTATAATTTCTAAGGTTTATAATATAGGGTTTTTAATTGATCCAAGTGGCTCCAGGGACACACAGAGGACAAAGAGGGCTCAAAAATAAAATTGCTTGGATTTCTCTCAAACCAGATTCAGGTTGAACATCTCGTCATCCTGATCACAATGGTGTGAACGCTTCATCAAACCGAGCTCGTACGCGA
The DNA here is from genome assembly GCA_034641835.2 of Pinus albicaulis. Lineage (NCBI taxonomy): Eukaryota > Viridiplantae > Streptophyta > Pinopsida > Pinales > Pinaceae > Pinus > Pinus albicaulis. Next base: position 734,903,086 of record CM076583.1, on the reverse strand, counting down.
AAATTAGGAGCAGTCAAAGTTTTGGGTTGACTTGGATGACTTGGCAGGTTAAGGGAGACACAATTTGGACGAAACCTAGCCACCGAATTCTGGCCAGTTCTGACCAAATCCCAGGTGAAATTGTGGCATGTCTAAAAGCACTCCTACGGCCAAAAATTTGAATTTTCAAAATTGACTATTTGTTTTAAATTAAAACAAAAAATATCCAAAAAAAGGGGTCCAGGGCGTGACCCCCACCACCCCCATCGCACACCATAATTAAATGTTAATTAAGGAGGGGCTGACAGACATGACCCTGCCGAACCCACTCCCATGGCACATTGTTAGAGCTATCGTGGGTGGGTGGGCCACCTCCAGTGGACCCGGCCCACGCCACCCCATACCCTCCACGTGATACAACATATATGGCATATATATATGTTTTGTTATGAAAACATGTGTGGTACCAACCAACAGAGGAAGGTGCGGTGGGCGGGAATGCGGGCCCGACCCACCATAGTTTAAAAAAAAATATTATTTCTATTATCAACTTTTAAAATGCGCTAAGTATGGAGGGTCCGGATTTGACCCCCCGACCTCACCTCAACAAGTTCCTCAAATTACCATTGCACCAAAACCACCAAACCTTGTAAGGTCAGCCCTCGGTTTTATACATAAAACTAGTTATTCAGAAGTGCGCCCAGGCCATGGAGGAGCAGAGTGTGCACGAAGTTCGAGGAATATTATTTTTTATTGCAGGACGAGTGGAGCCATGAGCAGGGCTAGAAACAGGGAGCAAAACCATGATCCTTGAAATTTTCCCGGGGAGGTAATTTTTCTCCATGTCGGAACATAGTCAAGTTTACAGTCATTTTTCACAGTTTTCCGCAGGGAATGCAATGGCGAGGTCAGATTCACCTTTTGAGTTGCAAATTTCCAATCCACCCATGGAGCAGCATATTGGAGGCATCTAGGGGGAATCTAAAAGATTCCTTTTTGTCCTAGATCTTCACTTTGTCAGAATTCAGAAATTCGCCAGTCGATTTTGCACTATTCGACATCACGAATCTGATGGCATATTCAGATTTCTCATCTGAGCTTTATATTTTTCGGCCACTTTTTGAAGTGAAGTTGCAGGTGTTAGTTTTCAACACGTAAGCAGTCAATTTTGCACCTTTCGACGCCACGATTGTAATGGTGATTTCAAATCCAGCAGCAGAGCAGCTCATTCTTCAGCCATCTTTAGCGTGAGTTATATGATGAGTTTATTTCAGGTACTTCTTTATCTTTTTGTCTCTGAGATGCATTATGATGTACAGATCCTTATTGATGTTTGATGTGGGATCTTGTTTTCGTTCTTGATGTGAGATGTACTTTTTGTCATGGATATGTAGTATGTTTGAGATCCCTTTGATGCCATGTTGGTGGGATACTCATTGTCACATGTATGTTTTTTGAGATCCCTTTGTTTTCCATGTTGGTGGGATACACATAGTCATTATGTGTGAGTTATTGTTGTACTGATAGGAGTCTTTTTATGAATGAGAGTTCCAAAAGTGGAACATATCGTGGAAAGGTCCAACCACTCCTGCATGAGGGAATTTTCCTTGTACGACAGATAAAACACCATCCATGTACATCTTCTTCTTTACATCACTTAATGCAGCGGCCTACACCATCTTGACGCCGAGGCTCGGAGATGTAGTCCCTCCTGGATGAACTCCGTTATCAAACGACATGTTCTTATGATTTATGATCTTGACATGTTATGTTCCTCTTCTTTACATCATGCAGTTGTGCATTTATGTTCATTAATTCTTGATTAATGCAATTCTAACAATCAAATGAAGTTAAAGGTTTTGTTTAAGGGTATTAGGAATTTTACCCTCAATCAAGTGGTATTAGAGCAGGTCTTCTTGTTGATTGGATTGAGGCGTGAACTATTGAACGTTCGCTAAGTTGAGCCATGGAGAATGTCAAGGACATGTACGAGACCATGCTTAGGGTGTCCGAGAAAGCGGACATGTTGTACGAGGATTATGAAAAGAAAGCAACAGAGAACGTTGAATTGAAGACACTCCTGCAGGAAGAGAAGGAGGAAAAAAATCGATTCTGTTGAGATTGCAACAAGATGATGAGCTTAGTGGAAAGAAGTCGCCTTCACTAAGTGGGCCCGCGGGCTATTTTTGGTGCAAATTCTATTTTTAGACTATGTCTATTTTTAGACATATGAATCATGTTGCTGATCATTGTACTTTATGTAGATGATTTGATTTTGACAGGTGATGAGTTGTTGATACTCTCATGCAAGGATGATCATGCAAAAGAGTTTGAGATGAAGGACTTGGGCCTCCTTCATTATTTCCTGGGATTGAAAATTTGGCAGCGCAGTGATGGACTGTTTGTTTCTCAGGGTAAGTATGCCCGGGAGATACTGGAGAAGTTCAACATGCATGGCTACAAGCCTGTTGACACTCCTCTTCCTGGTGGTTGGAGGAAGGAGGATGCTACTTCAGGAGAGGTAGTGGATGCCACTATTTATTGACAGTTGGTGTGGTCGCTCATGTATCTGGTCAATACACGACCCGACATACGCTATGCTATGAACCAGCTTTCACAAGCTATGGTTAAGCCTACCAAGCTCTACTAGAAGGCAGGAAAGCATGTATTGAGATATCTTAGAGGCACATCAGGATATGGATCATGGTACAAACAGGAGGATGAGTTGAGGCGGCATGGCTTCACGGATCGGTATCATCATATCATAGATTGTGTGCAGTGGAAGATCATGTTACTTTCATACATTCCCACGGAGGATCAGGATGCTGATATCTTGACGAAGGCGCTCACCAGGAGCAAATTCGAATACCATAGGGGCAGGATAGGGGTTGCGTATAATCCATATCTTGTTGAGAGGAGTGTTGAGATTGCAACAAGATGATGAGCTTAGTGGAAAGAAGTCGCCTTCATTAAAGGGCCTCACAGGCTATTTTTGGCACAAAGTCTATTTTTAGACATATGGATCATGTTCTATGAGTTGCAGGATGCTATTTGTGGATGGTTAATGTTGAAAATATATGGACTTCTTATTTTTAGACATATCACGTAATCTATTTTAGATTGCCATTCGTAACAGATATGTCGAATATTATTAGCTCTTAATAATATTTGGACTCTAAACATTATCTTATTCTCTTGGAGCACTTTAGTTAAGTGCACATATGTGGCACAGGAGCTGACAGAAGGAATTACGCTATTCCTAAGGGTTATGTGGAGCTATTTCATGAAGACTTCAGTTAGAACTCATGTGACAGAGTTTGGTGGAGTTGATTGAGGAAGTTAGAGGAGTTGTATTCATTTTAACTAATCTAAACATAGTTGAGCTATTTGTATCTAGTTTAACTAATTGATACAATTAGTTAGAGTGGTGTGAATTAATTATTAATTAATTCACTAATTATAAACTCATAAATCAACTAAAGAACGCATCCGTTAACTTCAGTGCATGGACAGTTTCAGTGGAGACCAGTGCAGAAATAGGTGAAAGAGCAGGTTAACTATCAGTTGTGACTATACTATTGCTATTTGCAACACACAGATAATTGGAGAAGCCCATGAGGATTGCGCAGTACAATCCAGGTGGTTTATGTATTTAATGAAGCTATCCCATATGCATTGAAACACAATAGAGGTTTGCCAAGTGGCAAAATATTGGAGCATGTGTTTTGCTAGATCGAGCTTGATAGTGTGTAGCAATTGGAGTGAAAAAGGAGAGTCAGAGGAGATTTGTACAATTATTGTTACATGATCTCTATGACATATAATACACATATAGTTGGGGGTTTTCAACTTTAAGCTTTCCCATGAAATACGGTGTTCATATGTGTGATTGTTTATGGTTTTAATGTGCACATGCAATTGTTTTTATTTCTGAAATTAATGATCAATGGTAGAAGAGATTCTGTATTGTGCATGAAGTTAAAATAGTGTGTGATCAGGAGAATATTGGTGAATAATATATCAGTTATTCAAATTTTCTACATGGTATCAGAGCGATATTGATCATTGGAGCAATTGCAAAACATTGAAGCGGTTGAGTTTTGTGCTGGTGGAATTTGAATTTGCAGCAGTGTTTTCTTGGTGTCGAAGTTGAGATGTCTTTCAACGAATTGTGATTGGAGTATGCCCTTGAGGGCAGCTCGAATTATATTGCATGGAAGGACAGGATGGAGGCAGTGCTGGATGACAATGGGTTGAAGGAGTTCATAGATGCAGAAATTCCAAAGCCTACTTCTAGTGATGCTTCCGTACTTGACGCATGGCAAAAGAAGACAGCAAAGTGTTGAAGGATTCTGTTGGAAGGTGTGAAGGATCACATAGTATCCAGCCTTCATGGTAAGGCTTCTCCATTCTTGATGTGTAAAGCTTTGACAGATTTATTCCAAAGCAAGAGCGATCAGAGGAAGTTGGTGCTCAAGGATAGACTCAGGAACATAAAGATGGAGAAAGGCGACAGTATGCCCAAGTACCTCATGAAGTTCATCCAATGCAGGGATGAGCTGGGAAGTGTGGGGTTTAATATTGATGATGAGGACTTGGTGAGCTTGGCTCTCCTTGGGCTTCCGAAGAGTCGGCGCTCCTATCAGGACTTTGTCAATGGTCGGGAGAAATTGCCAGGATGGGAACGACTTTGGTCAGATCTTGTGCAAGAGGAGATAAGGTGAAGTACCAGGGACGTATCTTCATCAAAGAACTATGATGAAGAGAATTACGCTTTGGCTACCAAAGAAAAGAAGGGGAAGAGCAAGAAAGCTTCTCATTCCAGTGCGAAAGGCAAGAAGCAAGACATGTCCAAGGTGAAGTGCTTTCACTGTCACCAACACGGAAATTACGCCACTAATTGTCCACAAAAGAAGAAAAATAAGCAGGCTGCTAGGACTGTAGCTGGAGAGGCCTTAGCCTCACAGTTTGAGCTGGATTTTTCGCTGATCGCATACTTCGTTTCAAGTGTGATGGGTTTAGTGTGGTTTCTTGACAGTGGTGCATCTTTTCACATGACAGGAGATAGAGATTTGTTTACTGATCTGGATGAGAAAGATCTTGGAGTGCACATTGAGATGGGCGATGATGATAGATACAGTGCGACCAGTATCGGTACCATTTCCTTTGAGAGGGAGTCTGGTAAACCCTTCAGATTGGAGGAAGTGATGCATGTTCCAGGATTGAAGAAGAATCTTATCTCTGTGGCGATGTTAGAAGACAAGGGATATGATGTTGTCTTTAGCGAAGGAAAGGCTTTCCTGCGCAGTAAGGCAACTGGTGAGACCTGGAGGATAGGGGTTCGAGTTAAGAACCTTTATCAATTGCAGGTAGATGGCTGCGCAGCAATGGCAGGCAAGGCAGAAGGAGTGGTGAGTCGGGATGATGGCGAGTTGTGGCACCGGAGATTGGGCCACCTTCACCATGGAGCTTTGAAGATACTGCAGCAGATTTCTACTAGGCTTCCTAAGGGTACTCTTGCGCAGTCAGATCAGTGCAAGGGATGTACCTTGGGAAAATTTGTGAAAGCCACCTTTCACGAGAAGGATATTCATGCCACGACGATCCTTGAGAGAATTCACACAGACGTGTGTGGACCTTTCTCAGCAGCTTCGACAACAAAGCATAGGTATTATGTGATATTTGTTGATGATTTTTCTCGTAAGTGCTGGATCTTCTTCATGTAGAACAAGAGCAAGACATACTCAAAGTTCTGTGAGTTCAAGGCATTGGTTGAGAAAGAATCAGGGAAGTAGGTGAAGGCTCTTAGGAGCGACAATGGTGGTGAATTCATCTCTGGCGAATTCAAGGACTTTTGCAGCGTAGAAGAAATTCGAAGAGAGCTCATAGCACCTCATAACCCACAGCAGAATGGGGTTGCTGAGCGGAAGAATAGAATGATCGTGGGTGTTGCATGGGCGATGTTGCATGATCAGGGCCTACCCATTCACTTGTGGGTGGAGGCATGCAATACTGTAGTATATGTGCAGAACCGTTGTCCTCACAGGATACTTGGCATGAGTACACTCGAGGAGACGTTTTCTGGTAAGAGGCCTGATATTTCCCATTTGAGGATTTTTGGTTCACCTGTTTACATTCGTGTGACGAAGGATGCCAAGAAGAAGCTGGAGCCGACTGCGGAGGTTGGCATATTTTTGGGGTACACTGGTACGCCCCACAACTATCATGTGTATTTTCCAGATAGTCGCAAGACTGTTGTGCGACGGGATATCAAATTTCATGAGGAGAAAGCCATGAAGTGTTCGCTTGAGAGGGAGCCACACTTGCATGTAGATGAGGAGCTATTAGTTCCTAAGGATGAGTCTCAGGATGTGGATCAACCACAAGATGAGGTTCATGGAGTGGAAGAGACCACTCAAGCAGCGCCAACCATCAGAGGGCGGAAGCACACTACAGAAGCTGAGCGACTGGCTCAAGATGCAGAGAAGGTTGTAGGAGCACCTACATCACAGCGCAGATAGAGACAATCACCTCACCGGTATACTGGATACATGGCTCTTATGAGCAAGTGTATCGTGACAGATCCATCCTCTTTCGAGGAAGCTGTGGAGGACCCCGCATGGGTAGATGCCATGGTGGAAGAGTATGATTCGATTGTCAGAAACAGTGCATGGGAGATTGTCCCAAGGTCGGAGGGGAAATCAGTGGTGGGTTCGAGATGGATCTACAAAGTGAAGCAGGCAGCTGACGGGAGTGTGGAGAAGTACAAGGCAAGATTTTTTGCCCGAGGCTTTTCACAGATTGAGGGGATCGATTATGAGGAGACCTTTGCACCTGTCGCAAGGTATTCTTCCATACGGACGATTCTTGCTCTCTCAACGCAGATGGGGTGGCACATTCATCAGATGGATGTGAAGACTGCGTTCCTCAACGGAGTCATTGAGGAGGAGGTGTACATAGAGCAGCTCGAAGGTTTTGAGATCTTCAGCAGCGAGTCGCATGTGTGCAGGCTCAAGAGAGCGCTGTATGGGTTGAAACAAGCACCTCGTGCTTGGTACACACGGATAGACAGTTATTTCATCGGACTTGGATTCTCCAAGAGTGAGGCGGATCCGAACCTATACCAGATTGTGGTGGAGGGTAAGTTGCTGATCATTGTACTTTATGTAGATGATTTGATTTTGACAGGTGATGAACTGTTGATACACTCATGCAAGGATGATCTTGAAAAGGAGTTTGAGATGAAGGACTTGGGCCTCCTTCATTATTTCCTGGGATTGGAAATTTGGCAGCGCAGTGTTGGACTATTTGTTTCTCAGGGTAAGTATGCCCAGGAGATACTGGAGAAGTTACATGCATGGCTGCAAGGTTGTTGACACTCCTCTTCCTGGTGGTTGGAGGAAGGAGGATGCTACTTCAGTAGAGGTAGTGGATTCCACTGTTTATCGATAGTTGGTGGGGTCGCTCATATATTTGGTCAATATAGGACCCGACATATGCTATGCTGTGAACTAGCTTTCACAAGCTATGGTTAAGCCTACCAAGCTCTACTGGAAGGCAAGAAAGCATGTATTGAGATATCTCAGAGGCACATATCTCAGAGGCACATTGGGATATGGATCATGGTACAGATAGGAGCTTGAGTTGAGGCGACATGGCTTCATGGATCGGTATCATCATATCAGATATTGTGTGTAGCGAAAGATCATGTTACTTTCATACATTCCCACGGAGGATTAGGATGCTGATATCTTAACGAAGGCGCTCATCAGGAGAAAATTCGAATACCACAGGGGCAAGATAGGGGTTGCAGATAATCCTTATCTTGTTGAGAGGGAGTGTTGAGATTGCAACAAGATGATGAGCTTAGTGGAAAGAGGTTGCCTCCAGTAAGTGGGCCCGCAGGCTATTTTTGGCGCAAATTCTATTTTTAGACATATGGATCATGTTCTATGAGTTGCAGGATGCTATTTGTGGATGGTTGGTCAAGTTGGAAAAAATATATGGACTTCTATTTTTAGACATACTGGGCGGAATCTATTTTTAGATTGTCAGTATAAAAATAGATATGTCTAATATTATTAGCTCTTAATAATATTTAGACACTAAATATTATCTTATTCTCTTGGAGCACTTCAGTTAAGTGCACAGATGTGGCACAGGAGCTGACAGAAGGAATTACACTATTCCTGAGGGTTATGTGAAGCTATTGCATGAAGACTTCAGTTAGAACTCATGTGACAGAGTTTGGTGGAGTTGATTGAGGGAAGTTAGTGGAGTTGTATTCACTTAACTAAACTAAACATAGTTGAGCTATTTATTCGGGCTTAACTAACGATAAAATTATGAGAGTGGTGTGAATTAATTATTAATTAATTCACTACTATAAACTCATAAATCAACTAAAGAATGCATCGAAGCACTTTGGGCAGCATGGACAATAAGGAGACCAATAAGGTAAATAGGTGAAAGAGCAGGTTAACTATCAGCTTGTGACTATATTGTTGCCATTTTGTAACATACAGACAATTGGAGAAGCTCCATGAGGATCAAGGGGCAAGATGCTTTCAGGTGGTTTATCTATTTAATGAAGTCATCCCATAGCATCAAAATGCAATAGAGGCCGGCTATTAGGTGGAAAAAGACTCGGAGCATGTGTTTTGTTGATTCAGCGTTTCGATAGTGTGTAGCAATTGGAGGAAGCGAGAGCTTGTGAGGAGCTTTGTACTATGATTGTTACATGATCTCCATGACATATAATATACAGATAGTTGGGGTTTTCAACTTTAAGCTTTCCCATGAAATACTGTGTTCATATGTGTGATTGTTTGTGGTTTTAATGTGTGCATGCAATTGATTTTATTTCCTCAATTTATGATCAATGGTAGAAGAGCTTCTGTATTATGCATGAAGCTAAAATAGTGTGTGATCAGGAGAATCTCGGTGAATAATATATCAGTTATTCAAATTTTATACAGATTCCAGCTTCAGTTGCAAGCCACGATAGAGGCGTGGGAAGAATTGAAGTGCAACAACGAATGTATTCAAGCAGATCATTATGCATTGGAGGCACTCCTACAGGAATAGAAGGAGGAGAAGCATCGATTGCAGCTTCAGCTACAAGCCGCGACAGAGGCCTTGGGGAAGTAAAGCGCAACAAAGGCATAGAGAAGCCTTCTCCACTTGTTTCGCAATCGATAGCTAAGTTAAACAGTGTTGATTTATCTTCAGTTTATTCACATGATATCATTTAGGTTGGAAGTGTGGAGATACCCATTTCAGGAACCGGCATGAGACTCCTCACCAAGATGTGGTACAAAGGAGGAGGACTTGGCATTTATGTCCAAGGCATTTCCCAACCATTGGAGGTTGTGCATCGACCTTGCTATGAAGGTTTGGGGTACACTGAAGAAGGATTTTCGAAGGACATCAAGGGAAAATAAATATTGATGAACTCTCTAGGGAAGAGGAATGATGGCAATGCATGTTGCAATGAAAGAGCTGAGGCGAGCTTCCATCACCATGATCGCACCAAAGACCACCAAAGAAGGTATAATAAATCTCGTTATTCCAGAGTGCATTTTGGTTATAAGAATGTTGATAACCACAGTCGTAAATCATGGCATCGCAAAACATTTCATTTTTGTGGTTTACATAACCATGTGTTTTCTAAGTGTTGGAAAAGGATGGCAGCACAAATGAGGATGAGGCATGGAAAGCCCTCTCCCCAACAAGAAAAGAGATCGATTAAGCACGTTTGGAGGAGAAAGACCTTTTGCACTCATTGCGACCGAAGTAGCCATCAAAGAGCCACGTGCTGGAGACTCTATCCAGAGCAGTGCCTTAGAAAAAAAAGCACCAGTGCATGAACTAGTTTAAAGAGCTTATCGACAAGCGAATTCCCCACAAGGGAATGGCCCATTCACTTTGCTAAAGAGTGGTTTTTCTATATTGTTTTTCTAGATATGTTAGCTTTTCATGGCCTTATTTTTGTAAATCATATGTTGTGCTTTTAACTGTAAAAGTGATGATGTGCTTTTCCATCACTTGTTTAAGCAACAATGATATTTTGGCCTTGTTTTATGAGTCGTGTGATGCATTTCTTTCATGTAAAAGTGATGAGGTGTTTTCCATCACTTCTAAATGCGAAAATGATTTCATGTCTTGTAATGATAGTTGGGGTGTGATTTCCATTTTGATGTAACTTGACCACCGAGTACATGTTATAAACTCATGGCAAGTATGGAAATTTTTTGGGTCATATTTGGTCAATTTCAGCATGTAATTTGCAGGGAATTGTACTACAAGGCTACAGAAGGTGCAAGTTTCAGTTCATCGCTTAAGGCTCCGAAGGAAAAAGGTGAAGGAGATGGAAGGGTGACTTTTTTAGGACACTTGTGGTACATACATAGTACACAACAACTGCAGATTCTTGTTGATGATTTTGGAGGACCAAAAGCTCCTCAATGGGTAGGATTGATCCAGGTGGCTCCAGGGACACACATAAGACAAAGAGGGCTCAAAAATCAAAGTGCTCGGATTCCTCTCAAACCAGTTTCAAGTTGAATATCTCGTCGTCCTGATTGCAACGGTGTGAACGATTCGTCAAACTGAGCTCGTACGCAAAAGTTATGCGCAGTCAAAGTTTTGGGTTGACTTGGATGAGTTGGCAGATAAAGGGAGACACAATTTGGATGAAACCCGGCAACCGGATTCCGGCCAATTTCAACCCGATCCTAGGCTAAATTATGGCCTATTTAAAATCACTCCTACGACCAAAAATTTGAATTTTAAAAATTGACTATTTGTTTTAAATTAAAACAAAAAATATTACAAAAAATGGGTGGGGGTCGTGACCCTCACCACCCCCATCGCACACCATAATTAAATGTTAATTAAGGAGAGTCTGGAAGCTATGAGCCCGCCAGACACACTCCCGTGGTGCATTGTTAGAGTTGTCATGGGTGGGTGAGCCACCTCCGGTGGACCCGGCCCACGACACTTGATACCCTCCACGTGATACAACATATATGTCATATATATATGTTTTGTTATGAAAACATGTGCGGTACCAACCAATGACGGAAGGTGCAGTGGGCGGGTTGCCTAATATGGGCCTGACCCGCCATAGTTTAAAAAACAAAAATTTATTATTTCTGTTATGAAGTTTTAAAATGCGCCAAGTATGGAGGGTCGGGATTTGACCCCCCGACCTCTCCTCAACAAGTTTCTCAAATTGTCATTGCACCAAAACTACCAAACCTTGTAAGGTTCGCCCTCAATTTTATACTTAAACCCAGTTATTTAGAAGTGCACCCAGGCCATGGAGGATCAGAGCATGCATTTATTTCGAGGAATAATATTTTTATTGCAAGACAGGTGAAACCATGAGTAGGCCCAGAAACAAGGAGAAGAACCATGATCCTTGAAATTTTCCCGAGGAGGTAATTTTTCTCCATGTCGGAACATAGTCAAGTTTATAGTCATTTTTCATGGTTTTACATAGGGAATGAAATGGCAAGGTCAGATTCGCCTTTTGAGTTGCATATTTCCAGTCCACCCATGGAGCAACATATTGGAGGCATCTAGGGGGAATCAAAAAGTTTCCTTTTTTCCCAGATCTTCACTTTGTCAAAATTCAGAAATTCGCCAGTCGATTTTGCACTATTCGATGTCACAAATCTAATGGCATATTCAGATTTCTCATCTGAGCTTTATATTTTTCAGCCACTTTTTGAAGTGAAGTTGCAGGTGTTATTTTTCAGCGAGTGAGCAGTCGATTTCACACCTTTCGACACAACAATTGTGATGGTGATTTCAGATCCAGTAGCTAAGCAACTCATTCTTCAGTAATCTTCAGCATGAAGTATATGATGAGTTGATTTCAGGTACTTCTTTGTCTTTCTGTCTCTGAGATGCATTATGTTGTACAGATCCCTGTTGATGTTTGATGTGGGATCTTATTTTCTTTCTTGATGTGAGATGTACTTTCTGTCATGGATATGTAGTATGTTTGATATCCCTTTGATGCCATGTTGGTGGGATACTCATTATCACATGTATGTTGTTTGAGATCCATTTGTTTTCCATGTTGGCAGGATACGCATATTCATTATGTGTGAGTTATTGTTGTACTGATAGGAGTCTTTTTATGAATGAGAGTTCTGGAAGTGGAACATCTCATGGAAAGGTCCAGCCACTCTTGCAGGAGGGAATTTTCCTTGTACGATAGATAAAACACCATCCATGTGCATCTTCTTCTTTACAACACTTAATGTAGTGGCCTACACCATCTTGACACCGAGGCTCGGAGATGTAGGCCCTCTTGGATGAACTCCGTTATTAAACGACGTGTTATTATGATTTCTGATCTTGACATGTTATGTTCCTCTTCTTTACATCATGCAGTTGTTCATTTATGTTCATTAAAGCTTGATTAATGAAATTCTAACAAACAACCGATGTTAAAGGTCTTGGTTAAGGGTATCAGGAATTTTACCGTGGATCATTAATCCCTTGGTTTATAATATTAAGTCTAGTGTTTAATAGTATTTCGTTATGTTTATAATCCCTTGGATTTATAATATTAATTCCTTTCATTAATAATATCAGTAATATGTTGATTTTATTAATGTCTTGATTTTATAATATTATTAATCCCTTTGATTTATAATATTAATCCATTAGGTTTATAATATTAATCCCTTGGGTTTATATTATTAATCTCTAATGGATTTATATAAAATTTGAATCTTAGGGTTTTATAATGTTATGGTTTTATATTAGGGTTTAATAATGTATGTTGCAATGATACAAAAATCTATTCAATGTCGCATTGTGACAAACATTGTCTCGATATGACAATCAATATGACAATCATTGTCATAATGTTACATTAGATTGCAATTTATTCAATGTCACTTTGTTACATTATGAAACTAGGGTTTAATATTAGGTTTATAATATTAAGACTTTTTAATATTGGGTTTATAATATTAAAGTTTAATGTTGGATTTATTATTTATAATATTATGGGTGTCATGTTAGGGTTTATGATATTAATCAATCTGAAAATCATTGTCGCAATATTTATAATCCCTTAGGTTTATAATATTACTATTAAGGTTTATATTCCTGGGGTTTAATATTAATCCTAGGGTGTAATATTACAATTTTCTTTTTTGTAAGCCTGGTATTACATACATTTTCATTAATTTTAATCAGCAAGTTACAACTAGATATATACTGTTAGGTGGCCTCAACTTGCCCTAAATGTGAAACCAAGTCTGTTGGCCACCTAATGGCGTGGTATGCCATCCAAAAACAATAAGTTCTGAGTATATCAAACCAATATAACAACTACTGGATGTTCATACATATTATATCTTCTACGTGCCTATTGACATGACTGGTTATACATATAAAACTAAATGTTATCCGCATATAAATAGTAAATACAAAAACTAACACCAGAATCATCATAAAGACTAATCTGCTTCCTCAGCTAAGGCAGATTATACAGGTGTCGAGTTCTGAACAGTATTTCTTGGGAGTTCAATTGGATTGAGGATGTATGACAGGTTGTATTCTGTATGCTGGAGATGCCCATCTTGCTTCTGGAGCTGGAACTTAAGCTTATCAAATTTTCCTATGTAACAATAAATTCATGAAAAATCATGGCCAGGCTCATGGATATCTGTTCCAGGGCCTTGCCCAAGATTTCTTTCATGAAAAAATATAAAAATAGAGTTTGTTTGAACTGTGTTTCTCTACCACAGGTTTGCCTAGGTTCAGGAACAAAAGCCCTCCATTCTTCTACCTCTATCTCCATCGAACCAACATGGCAATTTAAGTCTGCTTCTCATTTATCTATCAAATTATAGATGTCTTTGACGGTGTTCTCATGGTATGCATTCACAGCATCATGAAAGATACCCAAAGTGGGTCACCTTCCTCATGGTTTGCCCGAGAATGAGCTGGTTTGACCCTCAGCCTCTTTCCCTTTGCTTTTTTTTTGTCCATATAAATCCCCTATGCGGACAGAGGCGATCTCTCTAGCCCTAGAGTGGGTCTAGCAGCTTGAGATACTTTCTAATGCAAATATTTCTTAGATAATATTAAAAATGTGACAAGAAAGGAGATAGAGGTACCTTTTCCTGATGTTATTTTCGAACCCGTTGACGATGACCTTGATCCACAATCCTTTTTTATCTGAAATCGTCAGGATTGATTATTTGCACTATTGAATAAGGAATTTTTATGTGAATGATTGAAGTAAACTAAGCTATTTTTATGCCTTAAACATAAACTTATATACTGAAATGAAGAAATAAATAGCAGCAAAGAAAGAAGCATAACACAACAAACATTGATTACGGAGTTCATCCCTCCTGGACTACATCTCTAGGTCTGATTCCAAGTGGGAGTTCATTTTATTAGGAAATGATCCAAAGAGTATATTTACAAGAGAATTTTCCAACTGTTGTGTGCACGTGGGCACTACTGGTTACTGTAAAAATAAATCTCTATGTCTTATCTTTCCAACACCTATCTTCGTTCACTAAAAGGCCCAAGGACGCTCAAGTTACACCCAAAAGAGTATCTACTGCCAAACTTGAAAAAGACTGCTCTCTAACTCAAAACTCCAATCTACCTGCACTGGTGTAATGTTAAACCTTTTATAGGCTCGTGGGCAAGTTGTAGGATCAAATCACTCGGATTAAGTTTAGCAAGTGGTTTTATTGTTAGGTCTCGGTGCAATTAGATGCTAATACTTAGGTTTTATCCCGAGTATCTTGGCGTATACATTAAACCTACACCTTATATAAATACACATGGCACAATTATATTTGAAACCTTATCCAATTATATTTAAAACCTTATCTTAACTTTTAATATTTCGGCAGATATGGTTTGCAAAACATTGTATATTTAAATCATTACTTAATATAAACCATAGTCTAAATTCCCATCCTACGGTGCAGTCCCAAATGTTATAACAAAACCTTTATATATACCATAGTTTTTAATGCTAACCAACGGTGCTGCCACGTTGCCCATCCATGCTGGACACGTCTCCTCCGTTTGAACTGCCATCACCACACCATTGGACACCATCTCTAAAGCCAAGTGGTTCCATTTGATAAGTTTTGTATGAATACAATTTTGGACTCCATAAATTATGTCCATATTATTTGCTCCATTAACATGTCGCTCCAAAGTTTAATATCGTGGTTGCTATTGTTTATATTATAGATTAATAATATAATCTTCTCCATAGATATATCTATATCATGACATATACTTATTTTCACATAGGTTAAAACTCTGCCACCATTGTGTTTGCACCATATTTCCACTATAGGTTTATTTTAATGTTGCATAGTTTATAACCATGCACCCACATTGTAATGTATGCTGCTCCCTTTGCACCATGACCCTTAGGTTATAATTTGACTTCTTTCATGGTTTTTAACATAAGGTTGTAGCTTGGGTTAACGCGCTAGGCATAGGATTATTACTCACCATGTAGATAAATGTCCATCATAGTGTTTTAGGTTTTGGAACACAAAGTTTCACCATCAACTGGAGATATGCACTGGAGGTAAGTTCTGACTTGATGTCATGTGTCAAATTTCAAAAAATTCACCTGGCCTCTTCTACACCTGCTTGCCATACAACTTCAATGGATGATTTCTCTTTCATCCCAAGACCAAATGAGAAACCGTAAATTGTGTCAGATTTCGAGCGACAAGCACTACAACTTGGTGCCATTTCTGAAGACAACTAAGAAGTTAAGAATTGGAACAATTAGATAATCCTCATGGATCATTCCTCTCCACTAGAAGCTTTTGGATCACAAAAATTTGGTTTTAAGCACGCATGAGGTGAGGGTACATCTCCCTCATCCTTCCGATCTCCATCCCCTTGCCTTACTTGGATTCATGCCTTTGAGTCCCACTCGAAGATACTCAACATCTCCACAGCTTGAAGTACGAACCTTCTTGTCTAAGATGATATCTTTCTGCAACTTAGTCATATATTCAAGTGAAAAATCATCTATAGTCGGAATTTGAACATTTTCCTCTGGATCCATGATCATAGAAGGTTCATACAACTTCACATTTTCGCTATTGACAACTGAATATATCTACATATATGAAGGCAAATTTAACCGAAATGCATTGTGCCCAATATTTTCAACAATTTCAAAAGGACCATACCTAATAGGCCTCAACTTTTTACCTTCACCTTTCATTCTTTCTTTACTGATGTAAAGCCATACTCGATCACTAACCTGAAAGTGATGATCCACCCGATGCTTCATTAGAGAACTTTTGAGGTCCAAAATGGGCCTGCTAAGAAAAATGTACAACCAAATAAACTTTATAAGAACCAATAGGATTCAAGATGACGATATCAACTATGGGGGATGATTCACCATTTTTTGGGTAAAAAATTAAAAATATTAAAAAATAATAAAATAATAAAAATACTTTTTCAACTTGTATTTTAAACTTATCTCCCTAAGGTTTTACTCAAATTTCGAGTGAGAGTACTAGTTGGATGCAAAATTTAATTCCGCATCCAATGAGTGCCCATGTTGCATACTTTCGATAGACCCTGGTACACCAAAAATGAGAAATACATGAAAAAACGTGATTGCAATCATGTTTTTATGTATTTATCATTTTTTATGTAGGAGTGTCTATCGAAAGTATGCAACATAGGTACTCCTTGGATGAGGAATCAAATTATACATCCAACAAGTGATTATGCTCGAAATTTGAGTAAACCCATAGGGAGATAAGTTGAAAATACAAGTTGAAAAATAACTTTTTTCTTTTTTCCCTCTAAAATTTGATGATGTAATCTAATTTTATTTTATTATTTCTATTATTATTTTATAATTTCCTTATGAGGCCCATTTTAGGCCTCAAAATTCCCCTAATGGTCATGTGCATTTTGTAATTGCCTCGACTTTTCTCCAATTGATCCTGCACTGCTTCATGAATCTTTTGTATTCGTTGAATGAATTTGATTGCTTTGTCGGCATCTCCATGTCCATTCTCCTGAGCTTCGTCACCAAATAAGAAGTCCATGGATGATTTTGGAAGGTACCTAAAACATGTCTCAAAAGGAGATCTACCAGTAAAAGAATGCAAGGCTCGATTGTAAGCATGTTGGACATAGTGTAAAGATTCATCCCATAACTTAGGATGCTTGCTACAATAGCCTCTGAGAAGATATACCAATGTTCTATTTACCACCTCGGTTTGACTGTCAGTTTATGGATGAAAAGTTGTGCCCTTTTTCATTTTAGTGTCCATGAGTCCCCATAAAGTGGACCAAAACTCTCCCATGAACCGAGAGTCTCGATCTGAAATTATTGAAGTAGGCAACTTAAAATGAACCCATACATTTGAAAAGAAAAACTGTGCAGTATGTTTAGTAGTTACTTGCTTTCCACATGGAACAAGAATACAAAATTTTATAAATCGATCAACCCCAACATATAGATAATCATGCCCTTTCCTAGACATAAGAAGTCCACCTACAAATTCCATAGATATACTGTCCCATGGCCTAGAAGGACTTGGAAGTGGCATATACAAACCTAACTTTCTATTGGTTGGTTTTCTTGTTAAACATGTGACACAACCTTTTATGTATTTAGCAATTTTTTCATTCATTCGAGGTCAATAAAAATACATTTGCAATTGTGCCATTGTCTTACCTACACCAAAATGCCTGAAATACGAGAAGAATGTGCTTCCCTGATCACATGCACTCTTTCACCCTGTGGTATGCACAACTTACCAAGATGATATAATAACCTGTCATGAACATGATAATTCGCTTCTTCCACCTGAGCACCATTAGTTAGTGATTCATAAACATCTTTGAAATCAATGTCTTCAACATATTGTTCAATGTAACTTTCATGCACTAAAGAACTATTTTGCAAAATAACTGAAGCATTCAAAGACGGTTTGGATAACATATCAGCTAAATTGTTTTTGATGTCTTTCTTATATTTGATTACTAAGTGGAATTGCTACAGAAAACCCAACCATCTATAATGTTGAGACTGTTGCAATTTATTCTAAGAATGAAGGTATTGAAGTGGTTTATGATCTGTATGAATCATTGTTTCCTTTCCCATTAAGTAATGTTTCCATTTCTTAACACTTTCTACTAATGCATATAATTATTTACCATTTGTTGGATAATTTGAAACTGCTTTAGAAAATGTTTCTAAATGAAAACAAATAGGCTTCCCTTTTTGCAGTAACACAACACCCAATGCATATCCACTAGCATCAGTTACTATTTGAAAAGGCCGTTGAAGGTCTGGTAAAGCTAAGATTGGAGCTGAAACAATTTTTTGCTTTAGAGTGTCAAATGCTTGTTGTTGTTTTCCTCCCCACTAGAAAGAAAACTTAGAACTTGTTAAAGCATTTAGTGGTGATGCAATAAAAGAGAAATGAGAAATGAATTTTCTCCAATATAGAACTGCAGCCAAAAAGCTTCTAACTTTCATCACATTTTTTGTTCTTGGCCACTTAACAATCGCATCTATTTTAGCTGGATCTATTTTAAAGCTCTAAAATCGACACACATTCTCCAAGTTTCGTCTTTCTTAGGTATTAAAATGATCGTTGATCCACATGGAGAATAACTAGGTCAAATAAAAACCTTTAACAATCAATTCCTAAATTTGTTTCTAAATTTCTTCATTTTCTATGACTGACATACGATACACTCCAATGTTTGGAAGAGGAGCATCAGATTGAAGTTGAATCTCATGTTGTATTTCTTGTTTAGGAGGTAACATTTTTGGTTCTTTAAATAATTCCTTATAAGAATCAAATATTTCAACCAATTTTTCCTTAAACTGAGAATCACACCCTTTAAAAGAATCAATCTTATCTCTAGGTTGTTCTTTAACAAACATGAGAACATAATTTTTACTTGAACTTATGAGTCTCTTCATCTAACTAACATTGATTAAGTCCAAGATTGTTTTAATCTTATATTCCCTGAAAACATATTCAATTCCATCCTTAACAA
Source organism: Pinus albicaulis (assembly GCA_034641835.2). NCBI lineage: Eukaryota > Viridiplantae > Streptophyta > Pinopsida > Pinales > Pinaceae > Pinus > Pinus albicaulis. The sequence continues at coordinate 734,884,033 of CM076583.1, read as the reverse complement.
GATTATATTTATGTTCTTTTCTATAGAATATGGCATCTTGATCATAAAGATAAGGACTACCCAACACAACTCCACATGTCCAAAGGAATCACATCCGAATCAACTTCATCAAAAAAATTGGTTGTGATTGAAAAATTTAATCGACACTGTTTTGTGACATGCTGATCCAGGTGGAAATTGGTGGCCACCCGCCTATTCCACTTAGGGCCCCACCATTGTCTCTTTCAGTTTTTTAGTTTCGGCACAACTTACTATTTTTAGCCGTTTTTCGGGTCCTGAACTTCCGGAGCCGTTTTGAGGCCCTAAACGATGTTTTTTGGGCATCGTGCCTCCAGAAAATATTATTTATTTCTAGAATGACACTTGTAGTGAAAGTTGTAGTCCTCGGATAGATCTTTCTAATGATGTATCATATGCGTCAAACGGAGATAGTATGCCAAAGTTATGTCCCTGGGAAGTTGAAACACCAATTTACCCAAACGGGGCCCATAGTTTTGGCGCTTCATCTCCTAGGGTTAGGTTTTTGGATGTTTAGGGTTCTCCATTGTTTCTCAATAATAAATAGGCCCTCGAGCCTCATTGTAACTCATTTTAGAGGCCTGTAGCCGCCACATCTCTCCTCAGAGATAGCTACCAGCGCCCTAGCTAGTTTTATTTCCATTTTGTCTATAAGCAAATTTTAGTTCTTTGATATTAATGAAATGAAGTGTTATTTCCACTGCATCTCTATATTTATGGTTATGTGTTTATTCTATTGTGTTCCTGGATAAATCTGGATCAGTGGTATCAGAGCGGGTTTCTTTTTCTCGATCCTTCTTTGCATGTCCCCAACGAGGTTGGGGTATAAGGAGTTAGGGCTCGATCTGGTGGAACCTTTGCAAGATCAGCCTCGCAAACCCTGACAGACGCCCATGGGGGATGAAGAGAAAGATGAGGGAGCAAGAGATCATATAAAAATATTGCTCGAGGAGGCCCTTGAAAAACAAAGGAACGCGATGATGGATAAATTTTCCCAGATCCTTCAACGACTGCCCACCAGCAGCACATCTCCATCCAGTAGCCACTCTGGAGGTGTGACTCCTTTTAAGGTACAAGTAAATTTTTACATTCCCATATTTGAGGGACAAATAGATGCAAATGTCATAGATAGATGGTTGAATCTATTAGAATGATATTTCTCGATTCATGACGTTTTCGACAAGGAGAAGATTGTTTTTGCACTCCTCAAAGCTACCCTCCATGTCAAGGACTGGTGGGAAACCCACTGTAAGAAAAAGGACGAGACAGAACCCTCTCTGTTCTCGGTCGTACCCACCTAGAATTCTTTCTAAGATGCCATCAAGGAACAATATTATCCTATGGGGAGCTATTAGGACAAGTACATACAATGGACCATGCTACGAAAACAAAGGGATCAAGATATGCATGAGCTGACGAATCTGTTCCATACCCTGTGCACCAAGTTGGGTATCAAAGATTTAGAGAAACATCTGGTGCTAAAATATTGCAGTTTTCTACACAGATACATTCAGGAGGAAATGGAGTTCCTTGACATCTCCTCGCTTGGTACGGCATACCGGTATGCTGCCAAGATTGAGCAGAAATTCAAACAGAAGAAGCGAGACTTTGGATCTGCGAATCAAAAGCAAGGGAAAGGTGCTCCCAAACCATAGAACAAAGGACAGAGCTAAGGCATGGTGACTCAAGACAACCTGTCGAAGCCACAAGCAAAGAACAACACTGCAAAGCCAAAGAAGGACACAGGAAAGTGGTGTGAGTTCCATAAGAGCTCCACTCACAACACAAGTGAGTGTCGGGCCAAGCAATCGCTAGTGGCCGAGATGCGGGCTTCTGAGTAAGATGCATGCTCCGACTCTGAATCAGAACCTGACAAGGGGAATGACAAAGGGAAACAGATTATTGATGCGAAGCCCAATGCCACTGTTGCCACTACAAAGATCCAGAAGGAGGAACCAGAAGATCCGAAGGAGGAGGAACGTCTCTTCCACTTCCAGATGTGGGTAAAGGGCTCCCCGGTACAGTTCATTGTCAATAATGGGAGCCAAAAGAACCTCATTTCGGCAGACACTGTGAAGCGGTTGGGCTTGCTGACCACATCTCACCCACATCCATACACCATCGGGTGGCTTCACCAAGGACGGGATCTCTGCGTCAACCAGTAGTGTCGCCTTCCCTATAGCATCAAGCCCTTCACGGATGAGGTATTATGTGACGTTGCTCCTATTGATGTTTCTGATGTATTATTAGGACAACCATACTTGTGGAAGCAGCATGTTGTGTATGAGTCTCGGCCTCGTGCTGTTATTGTTACTTTGGGAAATAAGTTGTACAGGATACCAGAGGTACCACCTCCTGCCACTATCTCTTTGGTTACTGCAAAACAATGCAATAAGCTCATTTCCCAAACCAGGAAATTCATTTTCCTGATGATCTGCCCCCAGGGCAAGAAGAAGATTGTGGCCGCGACCTCCAGACAAGGCTCCTCTGCACGACAACAACAAATGGATAAGGTTGTGGAGGAGTACGGGGACATTTTCACCTCACCCACAGGGTTTCCTCTGCACTGTCAGGTCAAGCACCCAATTGATCTGACCCCAGGTGCACCGCTACCCAACGGACCGATCTATTGACACTCTGTTCTGGAGAACAATGAAATCAAGAGGTAGATTCAGGAGCTGCTGCAGAAGGGTCACATCCGACCAAGTTCATCACCCTGTGGGAGCTCGATCGTATTGGTAAAGAAGAAGGATGGGATGTGGAGACTCTGTATTGACTATCGGGCGCTGAACAAGATCACTGTCCAGAATAGGTACCCGATCCCACGGATTGATGACCTTCTGGACCAACTCAAAGGTGAAAAATATTTCAGCAAGATTGACTTGATGTCGGGGTACCAGCAGGTACCGATTGAACCCTCTGATGTGTGGAAGACTGCCTTCAAAGCCAAGGAAGGCCTTTTCAAATGGCTGGTCATGCCTTTCGGGTTGATGAATGCTCCCGTAACCTTCATGAGGATGATGGATGACATCTTGCGGCCATTCACCAACTCATTTGTAGTGGTGTACTTGGATGACATTCTGATCTTCAGCCAGACTTGAGAAGAGCACCTTCACCACATCCGACAAGTCCTCCAAACACTGCGGCAACACAAATTGTGTGCCAATCTAGAGAAGTGCACTTTTGGCATGATCAAGGTTCAATATCTAGGATACATTATTGATGAAAGGGGGGTGCATGTGGATCCAGCCAAGATCCAAGTCATTCGGGATTGGCCAGCCCCAACTACTATAACAGAGCTTCGCAGCTTTCTGGGTCTTGCTAATTTCTACCGGAGGTTCGTGTTAGGATTCTCTCATATCACTTGGCCCTTGAGTCAATTCACCAAGGGAGGAGCGAGAGAAAAATTATTTTGGTCGGAACCGCAACAGAAGGCATTCAAAGAATTGAAAAATCGCCTCTATTCTGCCCCAGTGCTTACTTTACTAGACTTGCAATAGCCATTTGAGATCGAGACAGATGACTCTGACTATGCTATTGGGGCAGTTTTTACTCAACAGGGACACCCAGTGGCATATCACAGTGAGACATTGTTTGACATAGTTCGCAAGTATCCCACTTATGACAAAGAAATGTATTCCATTGTGCAAGCCTGTCGACAATGGAAGCATTACATTTTGGGGAAGGAAACAATCATCCATACAGACCACCGGCCCCTGTAGTTCATACAGACATAAGGGAAGTTGCAGAATGATCTCCATCAGAAGTGGTCCACATATCTGCAACAATTTCATTTGAACATCAAGTACAAAAAGGGTAGCACCAATAATGTTGCAGACTGCCTCAGCCGACCACCGATCGTGGCACTCACCACCATGCTCAACTCTTGTGGGCATGAGACTTATGATTGGCCTCTTCTCTATGAGAGTGACCCAGAATTCGGCCACACTTACAAGGCACTCTTGGGGGGTACGCAAGTTCCAAACTTTCACCTCCAAGATGCACTTTTATGTCACCTGGGACACCTTTGTGTTCCTTCAAGTGAGCGTGCCAAGATGATATGGGAAGCACACTACAGTCGAGTCGCTGGGCATTTCGGGGTCGAGAAAACAGTAGCAATCCTGCAGAAGTATTTCTATTGGCTGAACCTTCGAAAGGATGTCGAGAAGCACATCAGATCTTGCACTACTTGTGCCATTGCCAAAACAACCATCAAGAAGCAAGGCCTATATACTCTGCTACCTACCCCTAGTCGACCTTGGGAATCCATCTCCATGGATTACATGTCAGGCCTGCCTTCTACTAAGCAGGGAAATGACTATGTTTTCGTGGTCGTCGACAGATTCTCGAAGATGGCCATCATGGCGGCCTGCAAGAAGAATATCATAGAAGAAGCCACTACTATACTCTTCTTTAAACGAGTGTGGGTGCACTTTGGGATCCCACAGTCTATCATATCAGATCAGGATAGTATGTGATGGCCATCATGGCGGCCTGTAAGAAGAATATCACAGCAGAAGCCACTGCTAAACTCTTCTTTGAACGAGTGTGGGTGCACTTTTGGATCCCATAGTCTATCATATCAGATCGAGATAGCAGGTTCCTCAGCACATTTTGGTCCAGCCTCTAGTCAATGTTGGACACAAAGCTCACCAAGTCCACAACTTACCATCCCCAAACAGATGGCCAGACAGGGAGATTCGTCAACGGAGATGATTGTACACATTATTTGCACATGTACAATTCAAAGCATCCACACACATGGGACGAGAGCCTCCCCTAGCCTGTTTCCTGGGTCTCTTAGGAGCTCTCCACGGTTAAATTGGCCATGGCCCCTTTGGTGGGCTTGATTCCGACCACTATGTCCCATTGATGTAGCCATGCTGTTCTGCAGTACACTCGGGCCAATTGACTCATGTCCGATATGATGACAAAGCAAGTAGCTTCATCGAGCGCATTCAACACATCCGCCAAAAAGTTCATGATATATTGGACAGAGCCAATGCGAAGTACAAGCAGCGCCATGATCAACACCGAGTGCCACACAACTTCCAGGTGGGCGACAAAGTATGGCTACATTTGCAGAAGGAGCGACTCACTGGACCCCACCGCAAGCTTCACCCGCTCCGATACGGGCCGTACACTGTCACCAAGGCTGTAGGGAACAATGCCTTTGAGCTTAGTATTCCTCCATTCCTTGGTCTGCACCCAATCTTCAATGTGGATCGCCTTCATCCTTACTTCCCACCTTTACTGGACACCTCGGACATTGCAAAACAAGTGACCCCAACAGAGTTAAACCCAGACTGCATGGAACAGGTCACCACAGATTGTATCATGGACATGCAAATCAAGAACACTCGCCAACATAAGATCCAACTGTATCGGGTTGTCAAAGTTGGCCAACTCCTGCACCAAGGCAAGTGGTTCACCAGGGACCAAGTTCAGCATAAATTTCCTCATCTCATGGAGGAACTTAACGCAATGGGGACCATTGCTTCCTAAGGGGGGAGGAATGATCCAGGTGGATATTGGTGGCCACCCGCATATTCCACTTGGGCCCCCACCATTGTCTCTTTCAGTTTTTCCGTTTTGGCATAACTTACTATTTTTAGCAGTTTTTCGGGTCCTGAACTTCCGGAGCCGTTTTGAGGCCCTAAACGACGTTTTTTGGGTATGAAAGCGCCAGCGAATTTTCTGATAAAATTCGTCCCGACAGCTGTAGTCCTCGGATAGAGATTTCTAATGATGTATCATGTGCGTCAAACGGAGATAGTATGCCAAAGTTACGTCCCTGGGAAGTTGAAACACCAATTTACCCAAACGGGGCCCATAGTTTTGGTGCTTCATCTCCTAGGGTTAGGTTTTTGGATGTTTAGGGTTCTTCAGAGGCCTGTAGTTACCACATCTCTTCTCAGAGATAGCTACCAGCGCCCTATCTAGTTTTATTTCCATTCTGTCTGTAAGAAAATTTCAGTTCTTTGATATTAATGAAATGAAGTGTTATTTTTGCTGCATATCTGTATTTATGGTTATATGTTTATTCTGTTGCGTTCCTGCATAAATCCGGATCACAGTTACTAATAAAATATGACATAGATTTCTCCATCTTTTTTTTATCATACATCTATCTAGAAATTCAGATTCATTCCCAATCCATAATAGAATCTGACAGAGATCTGTCCATCTTATTTCTATCAGACATATATCTAGAAATTCAGATTCATTCCCAATCCACAACAATTGCACTTAATTAGAATTTCACAGTAGGCACATATATAGAAAATAACAAGGAATGCATACCAATGTGTAAAGGCCGCTTTTCCTCCCAGCCACGAGTTTATTACACAGCTCTCTCCCGAGAAGATACCTAAGTTCCCCAGTGTAGACAACCCCTTTGTCACACTAGTGATGGCGTATTGAAGCCTTCTTTCCCTCAACCTGTTTCCATAACGACATCTCGTTATTATGGGATGTTGTTTCCCATAGCCTAGGATTTTCTTTTGTTTTTTCCACAAAATCTTATTTCAAAACTGGCTTTTCCTCAACCCAATTTTATTCCTACCTCTTCTCAGTAACTTTTGACTTTATTGAGGATTTTATTATATCTTTTTCTCCCATATAATAAAATTTATTTATTTAATTTTTCTCCAAGATTTCTGGAGAGTGTTGGGAAAGTCTAGGATTCTAGTCCATCCTCATGGATAAGAATTCCTGGCCTCCATTACTCTGTCTTTACACATTAATACTAAATTCACAATTATTTATTAATTTCAAAATAAACATGTTCATACATAATTATTCCTTAGGTCCTCCTGAACCTTAGGTTTATTCACAAAATATAAAAGTTATAAGTAGGGGTATTACACATTCAACCACATTGATCATGGTTGACCTTGGTTGACCATATTTAACAATTATAACCATAGAGATCGTGATTGATGACCATAATTATTCATGGCTTAACATGTTTTTAATACTATTATTTACACAAATATTATTCTTAATGATATATATACTGATAATAATATTAATATCGATATTAATTATACATTATTAAATGGTATATTATATTAGGTGTTTAATAGTTCAAGATATTAGAAGTTACTAATAATGTTGATTAACCACATTAATATTAATATAAGTGTTAATGGAATGTTATTACGGTTACTAATAATAATATTATTAATGTCTATATTAATCTTATGAGTATTTATTATTATTATTATTATTATTATTATTATTATTAATCATATTTAATGTTAAAATAATATGAAAATAATCAATAATAATATTGATTAATAATAATCTTTTGAATTTATTAATGAAAAAAATTTACAATATTTAATATTATTATATCAAATATTAATATTAATAATATTTAATATTTAAAATTACTTTATTATTATAATATATTTATTATATTAATATAATATTATTTGATGTTATATATAATTTATTGATATCTAATATCTTTAAGTGATGCTCTTCCATGTGTTCAGAGAGAGTATCTCTCTTTTACATTGATTTCTTCATTTCTTTAATTCATTAAACCCTCACTATGATGGTTTTAAGCTAGAAGAAATAACTTTTCTCTATTGGTTAGCAATAATGAACTATTGTATTAAAGTTTATTATATTTTAGAAAAGATATTAAAATATGTTAATTGATATGTTGTTAGGATAAGGTTTATTCACTATTGTTATATTGTAAATTATGGATTATTATATTAAAAATTATTCTATTTTAAAAAGATAGAGAGATTTATTATATTTTAGTTAACATGGTGTGAGGTTAATGTTTATTCACTATTGTTATTTAAAAATGTAAATTTAATTATTTTTAAAACTCAAAATAATTTGTATATAATTTTTAAAATGATTTATAGAAAAAATTTCACAATAATTACTAATTTCTAAGTTATTAACCTATTTACTATTAACTTATTTTCTTAAAAATAAAAAATAAAAATATTATTCAATCTGACCTATTTTAAATCTGGTTCCCATACCAGTTTTTTTTTTTCAATAAACTAAATATATCTCATTCTCATTAAATAAACTAAATTAAAAATTAAACCAAATACCAAGTCATTCAGATTTTACTATTGCCTTGGAAGCATAACACCATTTTTTTTTAATTATTAAAGAAGAGACAATTTACATTTACTTAGAAACATTAAATTTGAAAACTATTTATGCAAGTCAAATTCTTATTAACTAAAATATAATATAAATTTTGATAGGAATATTGACTGAAATATAATAAATTTGGAAAGGATGAATTTTAAAACATAATCTAAAGAGGATTGTTGATCCAAATTTAACCATATATAATAGATGATTTTGTTGATTATATCATTTGGTTTTGTTTTTTAATCAAAATTTATTATATTTTAGTTAATAGGTAGCAGTTTTTTTATCACAATTTATTATATTTTATTTAATAGATAATAATATTTTAATGGTAATTTATTATATTTAGTTAATAAGTACTGATGATATTGTTTATCCACTCTTATTATTTATAATTATAAATTGAATTATCTTTAATAATCAAAATTTAAAATAATTTAAACATAGATTTTAAATTAATTTATATATATATTTTCACAATCGCTACTAATATTTAAGTTATTAACTTATTTTCTTAAAAAAATAAAAGCAAAGATATCATTTAATCTGAAGTAATTTGACATTCTGTTTTTATATAAAAAATATTTTTTCAATAAACCAAATATATGTCATTCTTAAAAATAAAATAAAAAATGAACTAAATCAAATACTACTAAACAGGAAGTACAATCCCATTATTTTGATTATTAAAAAAAAAAATACACTTCATTTATTACTGCAAAAGAAAATTAAATTTGAAAATTATTTATAAAATTTAATAATTATAAGAAACTAAATTTGCTCTTCTAATACCTAATTAAATCACAAACAAATTTGTAATTTTATGGATATTGTAGCGCTGACATTCAAAACTAGACGAACACACCATTTAGTTTTGTTAACATTAGAGAGGCCCTAAACTTAATATTTTTGGCGCTGAAGGTAATTTGTTGATGAAAATTCGTAGTTTTCGTCCTTATCTAAACTAGATGATGAAAAAATAATCAAATATCATTTTCGGAAAATATTGCAGACGGGTTTGATGAATGGGAGTGTTTTCCATTTCAAATCCAAAAGTATTATTTTTAGTACTATAATTTTAGATTAAGGTATAATAACCTATATATTGGTATCATAATTTTTTTCAACTTTTCCCTGAAACAATGTTTACATCTCTAATCTTCTTTCATGTTTTTGATTGGAATAGCTTTATATACATCTTCATCTAGGAATGAACTTGCATAATGATTAATTGGCAACTGTAGAAGTTGATTCCATACCCTCCACCTATTTCTTTTGTAGGCAGAAATTGATTCTGTCACAATCACTCAAACACTTACATGTATATAAAAAAAATTTCTTTTACCCTTCTAGATCTGTAAAAATTAATTACTCGTTATCTACCACTTAACCATAATCTTCCTTTTGATATAAACTTAATCATAATATTTCCTTTCATATAACTTCGTATTTATCCTGTACTGAAACTTAAACTTGTTTATCGTTACACACATCTGACATGGATTATTATTTCCGTACGTAATGATTACATAAACATATGTTTTAAATCTTACTCCTTTGAAAGTTGGGAATTAATCCTTGGCATATAAAAATGTGTATATAGTTTTCCGTGTTGCCAGCTCTTACAAGAAATAAATGATATGGTGAGCGTTGTGGTGTGAATTTTAATTTCGCCTATCGCCGGACTTCACTCGTTTCACAACTTGATTCTCGACAATCCATATACTCTTAATTATCCAGTCCTACGAGACTGCAGGCTTTGCCACCTGTAGCGCTTCTCGATATCCAAGGCTAGCTTCTTGACTTCTCTGCGCCGAATGTACAGGCGAGTTAACTCCACTGACAGGTGTAATCAAGGGTTTCGATAATTGCGAGGGTAAACATTCGCGGGAAGGAAAAACACAGGTTCTTTGTGCTATCTTCGTTTTTCGCTATTGCAGACAGGGTTCTTTTCTCTTTCGTTCTGCAAGCGATGTCAGGCCGAGGTATGCCAATTCGATCTGTAATCTTGTTCTTTTTCTGAGTAATTAAGCCATGGTCTTGGTCCAAAGACGATCATCTAAATGCTTTCTGGATTTGTTTCCTTCTCCACCGATGAAGTCTCCGGGAGAACAGATGGCCATCCGTCGGAGAAACCCCAGAATGCCAAAGCTCAGCCTTTCCAGACTCCGCTTGTGGACTAAGCATCTACGTTTTTCTTCAAGGAACACTGCCAGGTAAGGAATCAGGTTTTTTTTTAATTTCTTACCAAAGGATTAGTTTAATGACCATTCCTGGCTTATCGCTTTGTGTATTAACATATTGTTCTCACCCGCACTTACATGCAGGTTTTTCCAAAACGGCCATGACAGAACTTCCAGGTAATTAACTGGACCGCACTTGGGTTATATGCTCACTTATCTGGTTTAGTCGGAATATACAACCCTTCGAGATACTAACGTCCTGTTAACTGTGAAATGTGCAGGTTGGTTTAACCCTAGAGTCTCTTCCTCAGGCTGCACTAACAACTGACGTTTTCTAATCCACTTCCAAATCATATTGCAGGAGCCAGGTTAGTATAACTCTAAAGGCCGTGTGAAAGGGGTTAGAGTAGACCCTAAAACAAATGGCTACAGTGTAAACTTTGTCCGGTGTTACCGTCGATAATTTATCTAGCTCGTCAAGCTTAGGATAAACCTATGCACAATTTTCTTAAGCATCATTTACAGCTTGTTTTGAGGGATTGAACGCTTGTCAGCTTGTATAAACAATTTTTATTTCGTTCCGGTCGATATACGCTAAGAATGAGTTGTTCTGTTATTCCAAACTCGTTTTAAAGAAGTCTCCAGACGGGTTTTTTTTTACTTTTCTTTTCAACCCTAAATATGTATTAAATCAGACTAGCGTGTTTGCAGCTTCTGAGCTTCACTGCTCGTGAGTAAATTATGGGGCACTTTACTTCTGATTTCTTGTTCTTTAAATCTGATGCATGCTGTGTAGTTGAATTCTTCTATGAGCTCTATTTGTGTGTAACTCTAGAAATCTTCCGTTTCTATTCTGCGAAGGAGAACGTATGGTAATGTATAAAGATTTTATGGAAAAATATATATATGTATGTGACTCTTTCGTTGCTCTACAGCCTTTACAAGCACTGTAGCTCTGTACATGCATTCGTCCGTATTTTCTTCTTATGAAGGTAGTTTTGTCTGCAATATTATTTTCAACAGATTTGTTAAATGTTAAGAACACAACTGTTTTGGCTATTTTAATGAGGAAAGTACTGGCTAGGAGTTTCTCTAGGTTAATGGCGCCAGTCCGCCAAATCAAGGACTGAGTATAGCGTTTTTAACTCACGAACAGGGGCAGGATGAGTTTCTTTAAACTACTCCAGCTCTGGAAGTTCTTTCCCAAAACCCTTCCCTCGGTTACTCCTGTGTTTGTGAATCTTATTCTAAAAGAAAGACGACTTACATTCATATGATTGGTTGCATGCAAACTCGGATGCTTTATATTCTTATGATTAAGCAGTTTGGGTTTTTTTTTGGTTTAATACTGTCATCGTTGTCATGCACTACAAACTTTCTAGATTCTCAAGAACCCTTGTCAACTCAAATTTTCTCAGGGTTCTTTGTGAGGTAGTCAAATATACGAATTCTTTAATTCTATTAATACAAGTAGACAAAATAACTTTTAAGAACATCTTCTAGAAAACATTTTTACAGTTCTATTTTCTTTAAAGAAAAACTGGATCTAAATAACACTTTTTCATTTCACAGTAAATGAATAAAACTTCAGTCTTTACGAGAATTAAACTCTCATTCATAAAGAGAAAAAGATAACAAACTTTCCAGTCCAGACAGTTAATAATCCGCCTATATTTTCTTGCACGAACATACACAGAACCTTTTCCATCTACTAAACCTGCTACGGTAACATTTTGGTCCGTTTCACTAACAGTACAACAACCTTAAACATTCTTAGCAATCAAAGTAATAACAGTCAATCTGTATACTTATCTGAACTGGAATAAATCCTTTTTTTAAACTGTGGTCCACCCAACCATCAAGCGAGGCAATGACGTCCTCTCCTTGCCCCCGAGCTCCAGAACTTGGATAGTGCCACGGAAATTAGTGGTTAGCTTCCTTCTTCTATGACCTCAGGATAATTAATCCAGTCAACAGACAGAAACTCTTGCTCATAAGGGTTGCAGAAGTCATTTCAACTGGTCCACTAACCAGCTCTAGAAAACACTTCACCCTCAGCTAGCACTTGCACAGAACCCCTACCCTCCTTCTGGAATTCCTTTTATCCCAGAGGGTAGGTAACTATTTTTCCCAACTGTTTTCCAACCACTTCCTATTCCTAGAAACTTCACCCACAGTCTAGGAAAGTTACCTCTTTTTTTCCTTTTTAAACTTAATAACAAAATAATACTTTATGTCATGAATATTTTTACATTAAACTTTCCTTGTCCTGAATAATAAAAGAAAAATAAAATAAAACCAAAGAGAATAATTAAACTAACAGTCTTTAACCAATTGTAACTAATTGTCTCTTAATGAGGGTGTCACAGCTTCCCCCCCTGGAAGCAACACCGTCCTCGGTGTTTTCAGCCCCTCTCTGGAAAAAGTTCGGGGTATGCTTCCTGCATAAATTTTTCTTCCTCCCAGGTAGCTTCGTCTGGTCCAAAGTGCTTCCACTGCACTTTCACCTGAACGACTACTCTTTTGCGGAGTTCAATTTCCCGCCGATCAAGTATGCGTAGAGGCTCTACCAGGAACTCTCCGTCCGGTTCTACCTGAAAGGCACAGAATAATTTCCAATTCAGTGTATTTAGAGGTATTCAATCTACAAACTAGGATTATTTTATCCTTCTTCCTACCTGAATATTCTGCCAATGAATTACATGTTTCTCATCATGTATGTATCGCTTCAATAAGGATACATGAAACACGTTATGTACCCGAATGTGACTGGGCAATGCCAACCTATAGGCTACTGGTCTGATTCTTTCCAATATTTGGAAAGGGCCACAGTACCGAGGAGCCATCTTAGCACAAGAGGTCCACCTCATAGTGCTTCTTTTAGGCTTAATTCGTACATATACGTGGTCTCCTACCCAGAATTCTCGGTAAGATCTTTTCCGATCTGCATAAACTTTTTGCCTATCTTGCGCGACTTTCAAATTCTGCCTTATTCGTTTTACCTCTGCCTCCATTTCAGCCAGCATTTCAGGTCCCAACAACAGTTTTGTTTCGGGGCTGCTCCAGTTTATAGGCGTGCGACATTGCCTACCATATAATGCCTCAAAGGGGCTCATTTTCAGAGACTCCTGATACCCATTATTGTAGGCAAATTCTACCATGTGCAAGTAATCTTCCCACTTGGTGGGTTGTTGCATCACATACATTCGCAGCATGTCTTCTAAAACCTGATTTACACGCTCTGTCTGCCCATCTGTTTGAGGATGGTAAGCAGTACTAAAGTGTATCTGGGTTCCTAGTCCAGAAAATAAAGTTTTCCAAAAAGCATACGTAAACTTAACATCTCGGTCTGAAATCACAGTTTTGGGTATGCCATGCAACCTAAAAATCTCCTTCATAAATATATCCGCAATTTGTACCATTTTATAGGTAGATTGCACAGGTATAAAATGGATGGATTTACTTAGTCTGTCCACCACTACCATAATAGAATCATTCTGCTTCCTTGTTCGCTGTAACCCTGTGATAAAATCCAAAGAGATAACTTCCCACTTCCATTTAGGAATGGGTATAGGCTGCAATAACCCAGCAGGATGTTGATGCTCAACTTTAACTTGCTGACACTCTAGGAACTTGCTTATATATTCGGCAATGTCCTTACGCATTCCTGGCCAATAATACACTTTCCTTACTGCTGTAAGCATCTTTTGATATCCCGGATGACCAGCGTAATTGCTGCGGTGAAATTCATTCAGGATTAATCCTTTAAGATTAGCGCAGTTAGGTACAAAGATATTTCCGTGAAAGGTCAAAGCCTGATCTTCACTCTCTCCAAACTCTGTTGCCTTGCTATGCTGTTTGTCATTCTTCATCTGCTGCCACAGAAACTTGTATTCTGGGTCTCTTTGAGCTTCTTCCTTCAACTGCTTCAACAATTGGCTTTCCAACTGATTAAAATATAGAGCAAACAGACTGTGCACTTTCCGACTTAAAACATCAGCAACTCTATTTTCTTTTCCTTTGACATGCTGAATGTCCATGTCGAATTCGCTCAGAAATGCATTCCATCTTGCCTGTCTAGAGTTTAAATCTGCTTGCTTGAAATAGCTAGTCAAGCTACTATGATCTATTTTCAGCACAAATCTTTTACCCAGAAGATAATGCCTCCATACTCGGAGGGCGTGGACTACTGCCGTAAGCTCCAAATCATAAGCAGAATATTTCTGCTCATAATCCTTAAGTTTTCTTGACTCGTAAGCTACTACTTTTCCCTCTTGAGTTAATACTGCTCCAACTCCTTCTTTACTAGCATCCGTGCAGACTTTGTAGTCTTTTTCCGGGTCAGCTACCTTCAGTACTGAAGCTGTAGTTAGAAGTTGTTTTAGTTTTTCAAAGCTGTCTTGGCATTCTTTTGTCCATCTAAACAACTTGCCCTTCCTCTGCAGAGATGTAATGGGGAAGGAAATTTTGGAGAACCCTTTTATGAATCTTCTGTAATACCCGGCTAGGCCCATGAATGATCTAATATCCGCCACATTCCGAGGAACCTGCCACTCCATGATGGCTTTGATCTTTTCGGGATAAACAGCTATCCCTTCAGCTGTTATGACATGTCCCAAGTACTGGATTTCTGTTTTGAAGAAATCGCACTTACTGAATTTAGCATAGAGCTGATGCTTCCTTAGCGTTTCCAACACAAGACGCAAATGCTCCTTATGCTCTGCTTCATCTTTAGAGTACACCAAAATATCGTCAATAAATATGAGTACAAAATTATCTAGAAATTGATGAAACACACCATTCATTAGCCTCATAAAAGTTGATGGCGCATTTGTTAATCCAAAGGGCAACACAACAAACTCATAATGACCATATCGGGTGCGGAAGGCTGTTTTGCAAATATCTTCATCTTTAATCCGAACTTGATGATATCCGGATCTTAAGTCAATCTTGGAAAATACCTTAGCCCCTTGCACCTGGTCAAATAAATCGTCAATTCTTGGTAAGGGATACCTGTTCTTGACAGTTAACTTATTAAGCTATCTGTAGTCCATACACATGCGCATTGTCGCATCTTTCTTTTTAACGAAAAGGACTGGTGCACCCCATGGTGACACACTTGGACGTATATAGCCCTTGTCTAGCAACTCTTGTAACTGTATTTTTAATTATGTTAACTCTGGCACGCTCATCCTATACGGGGCTCTTGATACTAGTGAGGCACCTGGCAGCAACTCAATAGTGAAATCAATATCCCTTTTGGGTGGTAGACCAGGAATTTCCTCTGGAAATACATCTAAAAATTCCTGCACCACAGGAATATCTTCCAGCATTGGGGCCTTTTCCTTAGAGTCAGTGTATCCTACTTGAATAGCATAAAACTGGCACCCTTTTCTAATACACTTACCCAGCTGAGATGCTATTATTGGTCGTAATTGTACAGGCTTTTTAACCCCTTGAACCACTTTCCGCGTACCATCCTGTTTTCGAAATGTGATGGTCTTCTCCTTACAGTCTACCACTGTCCAATGTTTTTCTAGCCAATCCATACCTAACAGCACATCATACGATCCTAACGGTAAAATATTTAGATCTACTTCTATCTGCTGTTCTGCCACTTCCAGCACACAGTTAGGAATTTTTGTTGTTACCTTACGTTTCGCCCTAGTGGCTAACTGTACCAGCCATGAGTTCCTAAATTTTTGTTCTTTTAATTTACATAACTCTACCAACTTAGGACTGATATAACTCAAACTTGCTCCAGGATCAACCAGAATTGAAACAGGTTTAGTTAGTAATGTACCTTCAAGTTCAATCATTGTAGGCTGAAAATCGGTCTGCCGATCTTCTAGCGCTGCATTGATACGATGTACGCTACGTGCCACATCTCCAACTGTAGATGCCTCCTGCAGATTTCCTACAGTTTCACTTTTGTTCCGTCTGGGACAGTTCTTATAATAATGAGCTTCCCCACAACCCCAACACTGTAAGGGAGGTTTAGAATTCTGTCCAAGCTCAGGTTTACTTGACGCTTCTGTGGGCTTCTCCTCAGCTGGCCACTTGATTCTTTGGTGGTTCTTCCCAAACTGTTTGCTGATTGTATTTCATGCTGCATTCCTGAAGCTACTGTTTTTACTGTTTTTAAAGGTAGAGTTACTTTTCTGCCCTTTCTTCGGCTGCCAGCCTTTACCCACATCATTCTTAATTTTATTTTGCTGATAACACAACCGTGCTTTTCGGATAGCCTCATCCATAGTCTGGGGGTTAACGAATTCTATTCGTTCTCTCATATGAGCAGGTAGACTGCTTAAAAACCTCTGTACCTTGGCCTTTTCTTCTCGAAGATAAGGTACATATCGCAGCAGCGAAGTGAACTTTGTCACAAAATCATCTATCGTCATTTGTCCCAACCGAAGATCATGAAATTCCTTTGCTTTGTCATCATAGAATCTTTATGTCAGGTATTTATCCTTAAAATACTGCTGTAACAGTTCCCAGGTTATGTCGCGTTCATCAATTATGCGCACATTCTTCACTTCTTCCCACCACAGGGTGGCTTTTTCCCGTAATTGATATATAGCCAGTCTGGCCTTCAAATTGCTGCTGTATTCATAGACCTGGAAATATTTGTTTATATTTATTAACCAGGCTTCAGCCGCCTCTTCAGCCTCACCATCAAATGTCGGTGGTTTAATCTTACGAAATTCTCCCTGCAGTTCCATTTTTTTCCTTTTTGAATCTTGCTGGCCAGACAAATTGCCCGACTCTTTCTCATTATAATTCCTATTTTTACTCCTCTGGGAGGGGCTCCTTTCAGTTCTGTCGTCAGCATTATTCTGAGTCTGCTGGTCCTCTAGTTCTGTAGTTAATTCTTTTTCAGCACTAGGGTGTTTCATCCCCTGATTCTGCTTATCAGACAAACTTTTCAGGATCTTCTCTTGATCCTGTAGCAACCTCTCATTGTCCCTTCGAACTCGTAACATTTCCTCTTGAAGTTGTTGTACCGTACTTAACAGGAATGTAGTTTGCTGCTGTTGTTCTTCAAGTAATCGACTAGTCTTTTGGTGCTGCTCTACCGTCAACAGTACCCACATTTCTGGGTTTAAAACTGTGGGGGTTTGAGTCCCCTCAGGCGGCGATTGGTTTGCCATCGCTCTTGCTCCCTTTTGTGCACTAATCACAAGCACACTGTTAGTAGACCCTTAAGATCCCAGTGTAGCAACTTGGTGCTCTGATACCACTTGTCACAATCACTCAAACACTTACATGTATATAAAAAAAATTTCTTTTACCCTTCTAGATCTGTAAAAATTAATTACTCGTTATCTACCACTTAACCATAATCTTCCTTTTGATATAAACTTAATCATAATATTTCCTTTGATATAACTTCGTATTTATCCTGTACTGAAACTTAAACTTGTTTATCGTTACACAAATCTAACATGGATTATTATTTCCGTACGTAATGATTACATAAACATACGTTTTAAATCTTACTCCTTTGAAAGTTGGGAATTAATCCTTGGCATATAAAAATGTGTATATAGTTTGCCGTGTTGCCAGCTCTTACAAGAAATAAATGATATTGTGAGCGTTGTGGTGTGAATTTTAATTTCGCCTGTCGCCGGACTTCACTTGTTTCACAACTTGATTCTCGACAATCCATATACTCTTAATTATCCAGTCCTACGAGACTGCAGGCTTTGCCACCTGTAGCGCTTCTCGATATCCAAGGCTAGCTTCTCGACTTCTCTGCGCCGGATGTACAGGCGAGTTAACTCCACTGACAGGTGTAATCAAGGGTTTCGATAATTGCGAGGGTAAACATTCGCGGGAAGGAAAAACACAGGTTCTTTGTGCTATCTTCGTTTTTCACTGTTGCAGACAGGGTTCTTTTCTCTTTCGTTCTGCAAGTGATGCCAGGCCGAGGTATGCCAATTCAATCTGTAAACTTGTTCTTTTTTGAGTAATTACGCCGTGGTCTTGGTCCAAAGACGATCATATGAATGCTTGCTGGGTTATTCGTTATCCACCGATGATGTCCCCGGGAGAACAGATGGCCATCCGTCGGAGAAACCCCAGAATGCCAAAGCTCAGCCTTTCCAGCCTCCGCTTGTGGACTAAGCATCTACGTTTTTCTTCAAGGAACACTGACAGGTAAGAAATCGGGTTTTTTTTTAAATTCTTCCCAAAGGCTTAGTTTAATGACCTTTCCTGGCTTATCGTTTTGTGTATTAACATATTGTTCTCACCCGCACTTACATGCAGGTTTTTCCAAAACGGCCATGACAAGAACTTCCAGGTAATTAACTGGACCGCCCTCGGGTTATATGCTCACTTAGCTGGTTCAGTAAGAATATACAACCCTTCGAGATACTAACGTCTTGTTAACTGTGAAATGTGCAGATTGGTTTAACCCTAGAGTCTCTTCCTCAGGCTGCACTAACAACTGACGTTTTATAATCCACTTCCAAATCATATTGCAGGAGCCAGGTTAGTAGAACTCTAAAGGCCATGTGACAGGGGTTAGAGTAGACCCTAAAACAAATGGCTACAGTGTAAACTTTGTCCGGTGTTACCGTCGATAATTTATCTAGCTCGTCGAGCTTAGGATAAACCTATGCACAATTTTCTTAAGCATCATTTACAGCTTGTTTTGAGGGATTGAACGCTTGTCAGCTTGTATAAACAATTTTTATTTCGTTCCGGTCGATATATGCTAAGATTGAGTTGTTCTGTTATTCCAAACTCGTTTTAAAGAAGTCTCCAGACGGGTTTTTTTTTTACTTTTCTTTTCAACCCTAAATATGTATTAAATCAGACTAGCGTGTTTGCAGCTTCTGAGCTTCACTGCTCGTGAGTAAATTATGGGGCACTTTACTTCCAATTTCTTGTTCTTTAAATCTGATGCATGCTGTGTAGTTGAATTCTTCTATGAGCTCTATTTAAGTGTAACTCTAGAAATCTTCCATTTCTATTCTGCGAAGGAGAACGTATGGTAATGTATAAAGATTTTATGGAAAAATATATATATGTATGTGACTCTTTCGTTGCTCTACAGCCTTTACAAGCACTATAGCTCTGTACATGCATTCGTCCGTATTTTCTTCTTATGAAGGTAGTTTTGTCTGCAATATTATTTTCAAAAGATTTGTTAAATGTTAAGAACACAACTGTTTTGGCTATTTTAATAAGGAAAGTACTGGCTAGGAGTTTCTCTAGGTTAATGGCGCCAGTCCGCCAAATCAAGGACTGAGTATAGCGTTTTTAAATCACGAACAGGGGCAGGATGAGTTTCTTTAAACTACTCCAGCTCTGGAAGTTCTTTCCCAAAACCCTTCCCTCGGTTACTCCTGTGTTTGTGAATCTTATTCTAAAAGAAAGACGACTTACATTCATATGATTGGTTGCATGCAAACGCCGATGCTTTATATTCTTATGATTAAGCAGTTTGGGTTTTTTTTTTGGTTTAATACTGTCATCGTTGTCATGCACTACAAACTTTCTAGATTCTCAAGAACCCTTGTCAACTCAAATTTTCTCAGGGTTCTTTGTCAGGTAGTCAAATATACGAATTCTTTAATTCTATTAATACAAGTAGACAAAATAACTTTTAAGAGCATCTTCTAGAAAACAGTTTTACAGTTCTATTTTCTTTAAACAAAAACTGGATCTAAATAACACTTTTGCATTTCACAGTAAATGAATAAAACTTTAGTCTTTACGAGAATTAAACTCTCATTCATAAAGAGAAAAAGATAACAAACTTTCCAGTCCAGACAGTTAATAATCCGCCTATCTTTTCTTGCACGAACATACACAGAACCTTTTCCATCTACTAAACCTGCTACGGTAACATTTTGGTCCGTTTCACTAACATTACAACAACCTTAAACATTCTTAGGAGTCAAAGTAATAAACAGTCAATCTGTATACTTATCTGAACTGGAATAAATCCTTTTTTTAAACTGTGGTCCACCCAACCATCAAGCGAGGCAATGACGTCCTCTCCTTGCCCCCGAGCTCCAGAACTTGGATAGTGCCACGGAAATCAGTGGTTAGCTTCCTTCTTCTGTGACCTCAGGATAATTAATCCAGTCAACAGACAGAAACTCTTGCTCATAAGGGTTGCAGAAGTCATTTCAACTGGTCCACTAACCAGCTCTAGAAACACTTCACCCTCAGCTAGCACTTGCACAGAACCCCTACCCTTCTGGAATTCCTTTTATCCCAGAGGGTAGGTAACTGTTTTTCCCAACTGTTTTCCAACCACTTCCTATTCCTAGAAACTTCACCCACAGTCTAAGAAGGTTACCTCTTTTTTTCCTTTTTAAACTTAATAGCAAAATAATACTTTATGTCATGAATATTTTTACATTAAACTTTCCTTGTCCTGAATAATAAAAGAAAAATAAAATAAAACCAAAAAGAATAATTAAACTAACAGTCTTTAACCAATTGTAACTAATTGTCTCTTAATGAGGGTGTCACAAATTCCATGCCCTCCACATTTGGGTTTCTTTTTTCCGTAAAGGAACCTCAATATACATTGCATTTGCTGCAGGATTTAAATGTCTCTTGGGCACTCAAACTACTGCATTACAGTTTTTAGTTGATCCACGTGTTTGTAGACAGTAGAACAATTCTTCCATTACTTTTATTTATGTTATAAATTGCTGCATTACATATTTTAGTTTATCCACGTGTTTGTACGGAGTAGAACCATTTTTAAATTGACATCTTTTTAGTTGATCCACGTGTTTGTATGGAGTAGAACAATTCTTCTATTACTTTGATTTATGTTATAAATCGCTGCATTACATATTTTAGTTTATCCACGTGTTTGTATGGAGTAGAACCATTTTTAAATTTAAATTTTTAGTTGATCCACGTGTTTGTGTTGGTATGGAGTAACGTGTTTGTCTTATATGGAGTAGAAATATTTTTAAATTTATATATTTTTAGTTGATCCACGTGCTTGTATAGAGCAGAACAATTTTTAAATTTCTCCATTTTTATTAATTGTGATAGGTAGCAATTAGCAAATGGTATGGTAAATTTTTAACTAGTTTTGTAAATTTTTAATTTAAATATAGTTTAAACAAGTGATTTTGATGTGTAAAAAAGTTAGTGTTGTAAATTTTATCTATTGATATAGTTGTTACCATCACTAGAATATGTTGACATCTCTCAATTTAGATTATCAAATCAAAAAAATTAAAGTGATCGATTCTAATAAGGAGACACTTATAGATATATGGAGGGAATTTATGTATATTACAATTTTAAATATACTTAAATATTACAATTTATATAAGAATTATATGGAGAGAATTTAATAAGATCATTTATTTACATTCTATGTAAAGAATGTATAGAAAGAAACTTATATACTATATAAGAACTATATGGAGCCAATTAAATAGGGTTATTTATTCTTTTGTTTTATAAACAAAATCCCTTAAATGTAATGAAACTATTTTTCTTTTTTATAAGGTAAGTGCTCTAATCTTTTAAACAATTGCAATGTGTTTTTAAGGTAATTATTTGAATATAATATTCTTTTATGGATATCATTAAAATTTGCAATTTAAAAAAAAGAAACTATTTAAAACCTTGAACAACACAATTTTCCATTAAAAAAAATTCTTCTTTTTCACCAAAAAAATTAAAAGCCTAATAATTAGTGTACATATGTATTATGATGTAGAACCCATATACAAAAGAACACATAAATAACACTATTTTTAATCAGCAAGAATGAATGAATATTAGTTGAGTTTTTTTATAATAATAAATTATACTTATATTGAATCAATTTTGATACCTAATGCTTATTTACATGACTTAATATTAAGTAGATATAAAGAAGAAATGTAACTAATATTCACAAATACATGCTAGTAGTAAATGATAGTAAATGGAGTAGATAATAAATACAAGAAAGTAGAGTAGGTAGTAAAAAAAAGTTGCGCATGGAAAATTGGTAAGTAACATTTGTAAATCCAATTAGCTAATTCTAATTGGAATTGTTTTTCCTTTGTGTATAGAAAAAAGGTTAGTTAAAGCCAAAACTCTTGATCTTCAGTGCCCACCACTATGATGCAATTTTATTAAATAAGCTGTCCGTGCATGCATGAACTCCATAAGAATAGATTTTATTGTATAAAAATGAGAACATTTTTTTCTTTGAACTATCATGATATAGAAAAAAATTATTAACATTGTTTTTCAGCCATATTGAAATATAAAATTGATAAGTAAAACAGATTAAAAAAAGATTTTTACCTTTTATTTTATTTTTTATTTTTGAAAAATATATTAGTCTTAATCTTACTAGATTTATTGGAAAATAGATGCATACCCACATACAAAGAAAAATTCCAAAATACAGAGGTTTACATAAACAAGCAAACAGTGCCAAAAAAACTAGTAAGACCAAAAGATAAGCAACTATCATGACACATCTTCAAAATTTACCAGGACATGGGGATCTGGGATAGTGGAGGATTGAATTCATGATGAACATGACCCACCATTTGAGCCATCCTGGTTTCTATACGGTCTAGCCTTTCCTGAATGCATCAATACTGTTTCCATAGACTCACCAATCTATCATGCATCTCTCATAGGTTTTGATAAATGTGATTCTTGAAATCTAGGATGTCATTGTGATCATCTTATCAGGCTTGTCTGAGTTGCTGCAAGGAGCTACTTAGTTGTCGAATAATATTACCACTCTCTACCGATAATGGAGCATTCACCAGAGAGAGAAAAGACAAAGAGAAAGGAAGTTCCACAATTTCTCCCCGACCCTACTCATTATTCTATGATCTCAGTTGAAATCCCCTCGTCTCCAACCCACGACGTACCTAGCCTTGATGAGGGTGCATATTCAACACCTTCTTCTGGAATTATTGACTAAGAAATGACACGCCTATGCTATTCCAACTAGTTCACCGAGACATCCAAGGATACCCCTCCATCACCCTTGGGGCTGCAAACTTCAAAGACATTTTTTTGGTTTTTAAGTTCTTGTGGTTATCATCTTCTGAAGAGCTTTCTGGATTATCCATAGTATTAAGAAACATTTGTCGACGTTTCGAATCCCAACGGGGATCCATCTTTAGGACAATGGAATGAAGAATTTGAAGAAGGGTTTAATTCATTAATAGTGAAGAAGGGTATCTGCTGCCCTTCTTTCAATCTTCATTCTGGTTCTCTCGAGCTAACAAATCTCTTCCCAAGAATCCCCTCCGTGCAGGGACAAAATTTTGGTTTTTAAGTTCCTATGGTTATCATCTTCTAAAGGGCTTTCCGGATTTTCCACAGTATCAAGAAACATTTGTCGACGTTTCGAATCCCAACGAGGATCCATCTTCAGGAAAATGGAATGAAGAATTTGAAGAAGGGTTTAATTCATTAATAGTGAAGAAGGGTATCTGCTGCCCTTTTTTCAATCTTCATTCTAGTTCTCTCGAGATAACAGATCTCTTCCCAAGAATCCCCTCCGTGCAAGGAAAAAAATTTGGTTTTTAAGTTCCTGTGTTTATCAACTTCTAAAGAGCTTTCTGGATTATCCATAGTATCAAGAAACATTTGTCGATGTTTCGAATCCCAGCGGGGATCCATCTTCAGGACAATTGAATGAAGAATTTGAAGAATGGTTTAATTCGTTAATAGTGAAGAAGGGTATTTGCTGCCCTTGTTTCAATCTTCATTTTGGTTCTCTCGAGATAACAAATCTCTTCCCAAGAATCCCCTCCGTGGAGGGAGAAAATTTTGGTTTTTAAGTTCCTGTGGTTGTCATCTTCTGAAAAGCTTTCCAGATTATCCATAGTATCAAGGAACATTTGTCGACGTTTCGAATCCCAACAGGGATCTATCTTCAGGACAATGGAATGAAGAATTTGAAGAAGGGTTTAATTCATTAATAGTGAAGAAGGGTATCTATTTCCCTTTTTTCAATCTTCATTTTGGTTCTCTCGAGATAACATATCTCTTCCCAAGAATCCCCTCCGTGCAGGGACAAAATTTTGGTTTTTAAGTTCCTTTGGTTATCATCTTCTAAAAAGCTTTCCAGATTATCCATAGTATCAAGAAACATTTGTCGACATTTCAAATCCCAACGGGGATCCATCTTCAGGACAATGGAATGAAGAATTTGAAGAAGGGTTTAATTCATTAATAGTGAAGAAGGGTGTTTTCGCCCCTCTTTCAATCTTCATTCTGGTTCTCTCGAGATATGATAACGCTCACATCCATAGTCTCGTTTAGCTCGAATTTTCTTCGTGGCTGGGTGTACAATTGTATTTAAAATTTTCAAGCCCAATCATGTTCCCAATATCAATACATATACCTACCCTCGGTCTTTTAACTACGCGCCTGGATCACAGTTCATATGGCCCCAATTCGCATATTAAAACATTATACATAATATATCCGTGCCTATATTACGACGTTCTTCAACTATCGGAAACATTACAATGAAGTCCAACAATAATCGGCATACCTTTATTAACTTGAAACCTTAGTCTTCCCATCTTATTTTAATAACCCAACAAACCTTAAATAAACATATTTAATATATCCTGGACTATGTTAATATCTTAATTCAAGGTATTGAGACATTAATTCGACAATCCCAGTGTATATACATATGCACCTCCATATATATATCAATATTTAAATAGACAACCGATCGCCGCATAAATCACAACTTCACCTTTAGACTAAAGAACAACTCGCTGAACATTCATAGGTGAACAATACTTGGGCCCACTCATTTATCCATTAAAACAACGCAACATACCTTTTATTAAACTTCGTGCAAGTCCTGCGTGTGATTACCGTTAGATAGCAAGCCTCCAGATCAACGGTATGTATTAATATCGCACCGAGTCTTTGGTTTATAGTTAACGCACGATGGCACGCAGTGGAAGGCGGTTTTGCTACGCTGCTCAGGGACACGTGGCAGTTTCTCTATGGAATCGCTCCAATTCCACAAATACCACTTGCTCCGGAAAAGTGGTGCGATATGGCAGGGTGGTTTCGTCAACCCACGTTCACTGTTCACTTCGGTCACGGTTCCGCTCCTTTACTCCAGGTTCCGTCGTATAGTTCCAACGCCCATTACCCCGCTTTCATGATCTAGTCCCGTCCAACTCCAACACAGAGTTCCACTATTATTATGCAGAGCGCACACAGTCACTCATTCCCGGAGAGTATGGTTCATTTGCATTCCGAGGGGAACAGGAAATTCGCACAGAACCGATCCTACAGGGTTCTTTACTACATAATTGCCATACAATCGCTCCTCTATCGACCAATTCGAGATACGATGTCGACAGTATTAAAACCAGTTTTTCTAACTACATACAGGCACAATTAATCTCAAATTGCAGATTAAATAATTACACATTCTTGCATCCTCGTTTCTAAATAAACAGACAGACTCTTAGCTCGATTTATAGAGTCCAGATCCTACAAGAATTTAAGGTAGATTCAAGCCGGAATCTCACCAATAAATGCACAACTACGAAGGTACTCTCCACACAGAGTTAAACAACAATTGCACAGCTACCCTGAGATAATTTACTCTTACAATTCGGCTGAGAAGACATAAAATCTCACATGGAACTTATAAAAAATTCTCCAAAATAGATATATATACATACAAGCGATCAATCTCAAAGGAAAATTCTTACAAACTCATGGTTGGCTAGATATTCAGTTCAGTGGCCATTATCCTCCTACTCTGTTGCTGAAGAATTTTTCTCTAACTCTCTCCAACTCTCTCTCCTCCTCTCCATCTCTCATCTACCATCTTCAGGGTTGCATTTATACAACCAGTTCAGCAACTCTTAGCATTCCAATTCCTAAATCTAGACTCAATAACTGAATTAATCCTAAACTGACTCTTCGTATTCCTATCTCCACCAACTTCTCATGTTCTCAAAATATCTTGAGAACAATTACAATTCCCTACCAAAATATTCAAAATATTAATATTTACAAGAAATTCAAAGAACATGGAACCCCCTATGTCTACTTATGTACAACGAAACTTTTGAGCCTAATGCCCCTGCATCAAGATAACAGATCTCTTCCCCAGAATCCCCTCTGTGCAGGGACAAAATTTTGGTTTTTAAATTCCCGTGGTTATCATCTTTTGAAGAGCTTTCCAGATTATCCTCAGTATCAAGAAACATTTGTTGAAGTTTCAAATCCCAACGGGGATCCATCTTCAGGACAATGGAATGAAGAATTTGAAGAAGGGTTTAATTCATTAATAGTGAAGAAGGGTTTCTGTTGCCCTTCTTTCAATATTCATTCTGGTTCTCTCGAGATAATAGATCTCTTCCCAAGAATCCCCTCCGTGCAGGGAAAAAAATTTGGTTTTTAAGTTCCTGTGGTTATCATCTTTTGAAGAGCTTTTCAGATTATCGACACTATCAAGAAACATTTGTCGATGTTTCTAATCCCAACGGGGATCCATCTTCAGGAAAATGGAATGAATAATTTGAAGAAGAGTTTAATTCATTAATAGTGAAGAAGGGTATCTGCTGCCCTTCTTTCAATCTTCATTCTGGTTCTCTCGAGATAATATATCTCTTCCAAAGAATCCCCTCCGTGCAGGAACAAAATTTTGGTTTTCAAGTTCCTATGGTTATCATCTTCTTAAGAAATTTCCGAATTATCCATAGTATCAAGAAACATTTTTCGACATTTCGAATCCCAATGGGATCCATCTTCAGGAAAATGGAATAAAGAATTTGAAGAAGGGTTTAATTCATTGATAGTGAAGAAGGGTATCTGATGCCCTTCTTTCAATCTTCATTATGGTTCTCTAGAGATAACAGATCTTGACCCGAGAATCCCCTCCGTGCAGGGACAAAATTTTGGTTTTTAAGTTCCAGTGGTTATCATCTTTTGAAGAGCTTTCCGGATTATCCACAGTATCAAGAAAAATTTGTCGACGTTTCGAATCCCAACGGGGATCCATCTTCAGGACAATGGAATGAAGAATTTGAAGAAGGGTTTAATTCATTAATAGTGAAGAAGGGTATCTGTTGCCCTTCTTTCAATCTTCATTCTAGTTCTCTCGACATAATAGATCTCTTCCCATGAATCCCCTCTGTACAGGGACAAAATTTTGGTTTTTAAGTTCCTATGGTTATCATCTTCTAAAGAGCTTTCCGGATTATCCACAATATCAAGAAACATTTGTCGACGTTTCGAATCCCAACGGGGATCCATCTTTAGGACAATGGAATGAAGAATTTGAAGAAGGGTTTAATTCATTAATAATGAAGAAGGGTATCTCCTGCCCTTCTTTCAATCTTCATTCTGGTTCTCTCGAGATAATAGATCTCTTCCCAAGAATCCCCTCTGTGCAGGGACAAAATTTTGGTTTTTAAGTTCTTGTGGTTGTCATCTTTTGAAGAGCTTTCTGGATTATCCACAGCATCAAGAAACATTTGTCAATGTTTCAAATGCCAACGAGGATCCATCTTCAGGACAATGGAATGAAGAATTTGAAGAAGGGTTTAACTCATTAATAGTGAAGAAGGGTATTTGCTGCCCTTCTTTCAATCTTCATTCTGGTTCTCTCGAGATAACAGATCTCTTCCGAAGAATCCTCTCCATGCAGGGACAAAATTTTGGTTTTTAAGTTCCCGTGGTTATCATCTTCTAAAGAGCTTTCCGGATTATCCACAGTATCAAGAAAAAAAATTTCGACGTTTCGAATCCCAATGGGGATCCATCTTCAGGATAATGGAATGAATAGTTTGTAGAAGGGTTTAATTCATTAATAGAGAAGAAGGGTATCTTCTGCCCTTCTTTCAATCTTCATTCTGGTTCTCTCGAGGTAATAGATCTTTTCCCAAGAATCGCCTTCGTGCAGGGAGCCCCTTCAAAGACCACCAATACTAATTCCTCTTACTAGGGAGCCCCCTTCCAGCCACCACAGAGACCACCAAATCATGCAAGAATACATTCACTTCACCACTAACCAACGTAATCCCTTAGAAACTAAAATGTGCCGACCTCCCCAAGAAATTTAAATGGAGCTCATCCTGGAATGGAGAGGATTCTTGGACTGTCAAGGCCACACAAATAACCGTCTAGTCAATATTTCCTTTTTTTATTCCCAAAAATTCGAGACCATGCATAAATGGAAGCCAGAGCTCTCATAGCACTCAAGTGCCCATGGTAATGATTAAACACCCGCTAACCAACCACCAGACTTCCGAGCTTCCCAAATGTATATAATTAAGACAAGGCACGAAACACCTTTCCATACAACCACTCCTGTCCAACATACACATGAAAACAAAACACTTAAATCACACAGTTAACCAACACAAATTTAACAACCAGTATTATAACTTCGTACCTAGTGTGGATAACCCACAACAGTTCTAAGACTGAATCCAACGATGTTTATTTGAGCGTCTAATATGTATTCTCCTTGAAAAGTATCCTGCTGCATAGCTCAATTCTAAATTTCCAAATATCCTCGCACTAGTGTTCTTGTTGTCTATTGATCCGAGGGAAAATTCCTCGTAGGATTTCCCTTTCTGCGATTGGGATAAGACAAAGAGCCCTGCCCTCATATTTTTTTTCCTCCTTTGGCGCCTGAACATACAACCTACCAAGCATCTCCTACCATGTTATGTCGATCCATCTTCCATCGATCGACATGCCACTAACCTCCTTGCTAGTACAAGCATCTAATGATCGACATGTCTAGCATGAAAACCATTAATTTCCACCCTGCAATGGCTTGGAGCTTCACATGGATGCACATGCAACACACAATGCCTTGGATTAATTCACAAGTTGTAGAGTGAAATTGTAAGGTGACGAACCCCATACACAATCCCATAGGCCCTATAATATAGATACCTTTTAATTCTAATTAAAATATATGAATGATTTTATTTTAAATTTCACAACTAATTTTTTATTTTAATTTTTGTTTACACTAGAAATAATTTTTTGTTCTTTTTATGAAACCTCATGAAAAATTCAATTTTAAACCTTACTATACATCTAATACCAAGATCTACCATTGACATAAGTTGAAAATAATTAATATTATACTGTATTAATGGAGAAATGGTTACATGGTTGTAACATAATTCCTTAAGTTAGCATTAGTTCCTAGGTTGTAGGAGTTTGTTCCCAACTCCTTATTCTCTTGAGAGTATTTATTGTTGCATCATTGATTAATTCAATAAGAGTGTATGCTCCTATTTTTGCAGTCTCCAAGTGCATTACTTACCTGTGAGATGCTTGTTATTCAATTCATTTCATTTCTTTCTAGTTTTTATCATGGCATCATCACTTAGATATGGTGAACTTGATTTACCTACAGAGTCTTCGTGGCTACAATGCACATAGGAGCCTTAGTTCTCACAACATAGTATAGGTGGTATGCATAAACACCTTACTTACAGGAGGAACTTGGTTTCTCACAGGTCTCAGTTTATTGAGAAAAAAACAGATTAACTTCCTAGCCCTTCGCCACCACCAACTAGACCTCTTCCTGCTGGCCCTTCCCCTACAGCTGGTACCGATGAGCCTCTCTACCCTCCTAGGTTGGTTCCCCCAAGCCTTAACCATCTTGGCGTCGTCCCTCATGGCCATTACCCCACTGGTCAGATACCCTTCCTCGCTCCCCCTCCTGGAGTCTATTCGGTCCCCATCATGGCCACCCTTTCCCTCCCTAATTTGACTCTGGGCATTCCCGTCTGGTACCTTGACCCTCCAGCCGCTACCCTACCAGGTCATCCCAAACCATACCTTGCTTTGACACCAGTTCAACCAGTTCCTATCGCCACAGTGCCACCCACACCTCAACAAGACCCTTCTCCTACTGTGACAGCTACGGGCAAGAAACGAAAAACTCGCAAGGGATCATCCAAAGAAAATGCCATCACACCTGAACCTACCCATTTCCACCCACCAAGCCTTGTGCCTTGTGTGATGGTGTCAGTCATGCCACCCATACTTGTCCTAAGTTGCCCCGTATCCAACCCATGGTTAAGGTCACGTTCCCTGAATCTACGATCCCTGAAACCTATGTTTCTTTCTCTTCTGTAGCCAAGAACCAAAATACTCTTTGCACCAACAAACCTTGTGCTTTGTGTGGTTTCCATGGCCATTATTCCCACCATTGTGCTCACCTCACGCATTACCGAGCCTCTTTAGAGGTCATTCGCGAGTACGAGGTCGAACAAAATCAATCCGCCTCTCCCATCCTTGCTCACTATGCGTCAATCTTACTCAAGGATCCCCTCGCTACCATTGACATTTCTCCCCCCGATGTTGAGATGTCGGAACCTACTGCCCCCCTCCTTTACCTATCATCCTCCGCACGACCCTCGGAGTACATTCCCTCCGAATCCACTCCATCTATTTTGCTTGATTCCCCTTCAACAACATTCTTGGGCTCTACATGCTTTGACCATATTTTTACTTGTTCTTCCGTCATCCCCCGTGACGATCCATTTGTGTGCCTTTCTTCCCATGCTAATGATTTAGGTAGCTTTGCAGCATCATGTGGTTTCCTTGACCTCTCCCTTTCCTCTCATCACCAGGAGGATACCATCCGCATCTATGATGTCCTTTGTAGCATGAACTCTCGCTTTTCCTCCCGTAGTTCTCATTCATCACCCTCTAGTCGATCTATGAGTCCTAGACCTCCTACCTAGACTACTCCCTCCCATAGTAGCAATTTGATGTCTACCCTGTACTCATGCTACCCTCATTCTTCTCCTTCCTCCAATTTTTTGTCTTGTGACATTATTTTTCCAGACCTCTCGTCCACAAATTATATTGGCTATGCCGATGGGGCTAGTCGCTACTCCCGGAATCTCGCTTCGGCCACCTGGGCCATCTTTACCCCCTTCCATACCCTCGTTCTTTCGAATGGGGTCTGCATTGGTAATGCCACCAATAATCAGGCCGAATATGATGCAATACGTGGTCTCTTAGCCGATGCCCTATCTCATCGCATCCTCCACCTGCATGTTCATTTAGATTCCCTGCTTCTTTTTTTACAACTCAATTGTGTCTATCGTGTGCATAACCCTATCCTGTTTAGACAATATTTACGAGTGAAACTTTTGATGCGTGACTTTAGATTCATTACTTTCAACCATGTACCTAGAAGTCAAAATCACTATGTAGATAGAATTGCAAATCATGTTCTAGACTGGAATTTATCACACACAAGACAATAACATTTCACACCATCAACACAATGCATATACATAATATATATCATATAACATGTTTTTTAGAGTCCATCCACTCTGAAACATATGACATGCCCATAGCATGTTACAAAAACAAAACTACAAAACTGGGGGGCACCACTTGCCCCTACATACACACTGGGGGGCACCACTTGCCCCTACATACACACTGGGGGGCACCACCTGCCATACGTCTAATCACTCTCTAGAGGATCCCGAGCCAATCGCTCTGCTCCCATAGCTCGTATATTGCGCACAGTTTAACCGGCCATCGCCATGCATCGCATGATGCCTCGCCATTCCGAGGGTATCCCAATACATAGATCTATGTACTGGTCATCTAAATCTTGCCAACCACGCTCCGACACACCGGTCAGCAGCCCCTCACATCTACTATGAATGTCCTCCAACAGAGTGGCCATATCCTCATTCTGTGTCATTCTTGATCCACTTGCACCTGTAGCTCCAGCTACTGCAGGTCGTCCCATATATCCGGCCGGTTTTACGGGAGCTATATCTGCATTCCAAAAAGTATAAGGATCAGTACCATGAATACTATTCACAAACTTTACAATGCACATAACAGATTAGTTACTTGTCACTTACCATCAGGCCCCCATACTCGAACAGGCGGAAGTGGCAAGTCTGGATCTCCCCAATAACTCATCCCATTATAGGGATAGTCGTCTATGTACAATGGCATCTGATCCCAATGGGCAAAGAACTCTGGTCGAAACACCAATCTGACCACCCCTCCTCCTCCTCTACACAGTAGTCATCCCCACTGATGCATCTGGGGCTCTCTCGGACCCCCATCAGGTAGTTGTACACGAGGTCATAAGGTTGGAATCTTCTCAAAGAAAAAGGAGCACAATACAGTCCCATAAGCACAATCATGATTCACTTGCCGCTTACATAGCGACAGTTGTCATTTCACCGACACCAACATCATCTGGGCCCACCCATAGTAGGTCCCACTCAACACACTCTCTACAATCATCATCTTCCCTCCAGTGATGTGATGGAATGCCTGGCTGCCCAAGATCCGCAACACTGCTGCTGCAACTGCCTGGGTCTCCAACCTCTCTAGATCCCCAATCGATATCCGAGTCCCTTTGATTCAGACACTTGGTCAACAATGTCGCTCAATGAACTCTATGATGTTACGCCCCAGTGGTAACATTGGTTGTGTATTTCCCACCATCCATAATGGTGGGAGACCAGTCAGGAAATACAGATCCTGGATTGTCAGCTCAATCCTGTACCCCTGCACTATAAACACCTCATGATCTGGATCCCAATAACTGATAATCTGGGCCAACAAGGGCTCCCCAGCCCTCATCAAAGGGTTCTCCAAAAATTTCAGAACCCCAAACCTAGCCAATGCACGACGGACACCTTGATCCGCTTGGATTTCCGTCCGTAATGTACGTAGGTCTCTCTCTCTCTCCACTTGATCCATATATCTTCCTTATTTTCACAAAACCATCATATTTTTCAGTCTACAGATGAGAAAAACTGCATCACTCACACCAAAATTGAATCTCAGCCCATACCAGCACTGGAAAAAACCTCCATCTAACAAGTTGCAATTTTTGGAAAAACCCCGGTCCAGGTCGCACTTTTAAGGCCCAAACCTGCATTGCAAATCACAGTTTTTTCCCTAAAAAGTGTGACCCAGCCGTAATGATGAAGTAGGAACAGTTACTGAGATTTCAAATCCTAATTTGAACTTTGAATCCATCAAAAACAAAGAGTAGGATTAGGCCTCTTACCTGCAACTGACGGATCGCGATTCCAACGGTCAGTTTGTCCGCTACGATTTCCGCAAGATTTAGGGAATTCTCTCCTCTCCACATTCACCACATCTACACAAGAAAATGAATGATTTTGGAGGGAAAATGCCTTATTAGAAGAAAAACCCTGTTTTTTCTTTCGCCCACTGCGACCAAACCGTAGCCCCGTTTGACACATCGTCTGCATCGTTGGAAAGCTCTCATCGAGCACTAAACTGGGTATATGTTAGTTTTTCATGTTTGAATACTTCACCAGGACACATTTTGTCCACGAAGGGTCTATTTACCTCTCCTCCAAATCGAATGTCTCCACTTACAACACTTGTACTTGGGGCACCACTTTGCCTCCTTACTTGTCTTTTTTCGTGTTGATTTTTGTCATGAGATACCCTATTGTACTCATGTTTTTATGGTTCCCCATTGGACCTTTACTGTGTGGCAGCACCATCGAGTCGCCCTTGTTTAGAGCATCCGAGTTGAGTCATCATTAGTCATGGAGTCTATCTCGTGTCCCTTCGTATCCCGCTATAGTCCTCCATCCTTCATTGCTTGGTCCCTCTCTCGTGTTGCACATTCTGGCCTTCAGTACCATTGTCCCCTATCCCTCATGATATTGTGTCCGTCGCTGCCAAGCCATTCATGCCCTTTATGCGCTAACAAGGAATTCGTCCATCCGCTACTTAGTATCCCTCATTTAATCATCATCATTAGTGTCCATCTGTTAGTTGCTCCACTATTTTCTCTCACGCCTTAGTTGGGGACCCCTTATTGCCTCACCTATGGCGGACCTCCTTCTGTCGACATTAGCTCATTTACTACAGAAGCTAGGTCCAGAGGGCGGTGTACCTTGGTTCGAGCTCCTGTCCACATGATCGCGATCTGTATACTTGATGGTCCAGTGATGCAGCAACAACTATTGGTGATTCCCGGGTGTGTGTGAGATGTCTCAACCATCATGAGGGGGTGGCCCTGCAGGTAGTCCCCCATATGCCCGAATGAATTCTTCATTTCAGCCTTTGATGCAGCTTCTTACATTTGATGATGTCGGCCTCAGCCGCTTGCAGCGACTTTTCGATTTGCATGTATCAGTCAGATTTTGTAAGCCCTTCCCTGTGTATAGGGGGAATTTGGGGTGTATTTGTATCTCATGTACTAAAATATTATTATATAAGTTCTGGCTGTTATTCCAGGTAGAGCATGTATGTGGGATTCATCATTCTATTTTATGGCTCGTATTTATGCCAGCATGTACTTTATAGTTCAATTCCTTGTTTACTGGACATAGTATTCTTTTGTACTTTGTCTCGGCGGGCATAGGTATGCCTCCCCCACTGCTTTTCACATAGGTACCACTTCATAAACTAGAGAATTTTTGCACCTGTAAGTCTCGTCTCCTCAGGGTCTAGTTCTTTAGCACATTAGACTACCTTACATTTCTCTCTCTGACTTCCCTCTTGATGTCTAGTGATTGAGTTCTTACAACGTATTTCGGTCATACGATTTGCTCCTAACACTCCTACGTTGGGGGGAAATCTGTTACACCATTTTTTGGTCATCTAACCTATTATCATTAGATGAACCCAAGTACACCATGTAAGACCAATTTTACCCTAAGTAAAATTTCTTTCACTATGTGAAATAACTTAGTAAAACACCTTTATTAAGTTGTTTATTGTTAGGTCCCTATATTACTAGTATAGTACCTTATTGTTGTTAGTGTAACCCCCTTTATTGTTATTATTGTACCCTTGTAACCCCCATTTTGTTATTATTGTGCCCTTAAATTATTATTGTTAGGTCGGCTAGGATTACATTGTGGCCCACTAGGAATACATTATGGCCCCATGGACTCCTATATATAGAAAGGAGGTTTTGTAAATTGTATCATCCAAGAATTGTTCATTTATGGAATGTATTGGAGGTTTCCCCCTTGAAGTGGCTCATTTATAAGGCGTTGATATCTCTTTTCTTCTCTTTTTGGAGCTGGTTACACAACATTTGGTATCAGAGGTTTGGATTCTAGGGTTTCGCTGCTCCAAACAGATCATCGTGGAATTTTTGCTATAACGTTTTTTCTATGAAGTTTCAGAAGCTGAAATGTTTAGGGTGCGAAGCCGAAATCCTGAGGAAGCTTGTCTAAAAATATCAGAGCTTGGTTCACAATATTTGAGGAGATATCATCTATGGAAGTTAGGTATTTGTTCAGGCTTCTAAACAGGTCATCGTGGAATTTGAGCTATAAATTTTTTTGTATGAAGGCTCAGAGTCTAAAATTAATATGGTGAGAAGCTGAAATCCTAAGGAAATTCTTCAAAAAATTTCAGAGCTTGGTTCACAATATTTTTGGAGATATGATCTGTGGAAGGTAATGCTTTTTCAGGCTCCTGAATTTCATCTCAAAGAGGTGATCGTGGGAAAAGTTCAATAACTCTCTCTCTGGGCATCGGATTGGAGTGCCGTAAATTTTTTTCGCAAGTACACAGACTGTAGTTTCTTGGCTATCAATTTCAGAGACAAAGGACGAAACAGTGACACGTGTCAAGTCGTACAAGTTCACACTACTGAACCAATCCATAATTAGGTCATTGTGGGAGATTGGACACAAATTTTCCTTGGAGAATCCAAATCAGGTCAAACCTGTGGCATTCGAAAGATAATTCATAGGGCTACATTAGTAATGAAATTTAGATATTGAAGTGCTACAATCACAGAAATAATCCAATTTCAATATCGAGCTCCTCAAAAGCAAGAAAAAGGTGTGTATTGTTTTTCCAAATTGCATAAGTCTTGTTTGAATAATCAAGTTAAATTGATCCCAAGGGCATATTGTAGAATAGATATCAGTATTGGATTCTAAAATGGACCCTAAAAAGAATTCAAAACCCATTAAGCCTTTAGAAGGCTCTACTATGACTCATGAAGATGAAGAATGGCAACATGACATATCAAAATTACAAGAGCAAATTTCGCTCTCGCAAAGAACAACAAAAAATGAAATGGAAGTTTTGAAGAAAGGCGTGGAAACTAAGATGGATGGTTTGAAGAAAGACATGGAAGCTAAGATGAATGGTTTGGAAGCTAAGATGGATGGCATGGAAGTGGGCATGGAAGCTAAGATGGATGACATGAAAGACAACATGGAAAACATGAAGAATGATCTAAAAGAATACATGGAAGGCTTGATGACAAGTTTAAAACCAGAAATGATTCCTAATGGCAAAAATATAGTGGAAGAACATCATGATGAGAAAAAAATAAATGTTAATCGTGATTTCATAAACTCTAATGTTGGCGGGAAGAACCACCATATTCCAAAAAATGGATATGAGGAAGTTTGATGGAAAGGATCCTGTAACATGGATACTACAGATGGAGCAATATTTTGATCTCCATAATGTGCAAAACACACAAAAGGTACGCATTGCAACTTTACATTTAGAACAAAATACATTTGTATGGTATCGATGGCTTTGCTCCCGTAAAAAAATCGTCACTTGGTCAATTTTTACGGAGGAAATGATAGCACATTATGAGGATACAAAGAGCAACACCTTCTTTAGCCAATTGATAAATCTCAAACAAAAGGGGTTAGTGGGGGAGCACATTGAGGACTTCCAAAAATTGAATATAAGGGTAACTGATATTCCAGAGGAACACAGGATTGATCTCTTCATAGGTACTTTAAAGGATAACATCCAACATGAAGTTCGCGTTTTGGAACCTGATTCATCGGAGAAGGCATTCAGGTTGGCAAGAAAAATTGAATGTAAAATTATGGCGACAAGGAAACCTACCACTCACTTCTATAAAGAGGGAAGTGTTGCTACTCCTAGATTTCCACAACCTACAAGGTTGACACCACAAAAATTGGAAGAAAAAAGAGAAAAGGGCTTTGCTACAGTTGTGATAGCAAATACACTAAAGGTCATAAGTGTGCTGAGAATAAATTATTTTACATAGATTGTGAAGAGGAAGAAGAAAATGAACAAGAAGAGGATATACACCAGGAACCAACCCTAGAAGAGGAAGAAATGAATCCGACCATATCGTGTAATGCACCGGCAGGAATTACCACTCCTCAAACTCTCAAGATACAAGGACAAATCAAGAAGAAAAAGGTAATAGTGTTGATTGATTCAGGTAGCACCCATAATTTTATTCATCGTAAGGTAGCCAAGGAATTAAATTGTTTCCTATACCCAGCACCAGAATGTCAAGTGATGGTTGCAAATGGAGGAACTATAAATTGCTCTGGAAAATGCCATAATATTAAGCTAACCATGGGGGAATATGTATTGACTAGTCCAATGCTTTCCATTCCTATGGGAGGTGCTGATGTTGTACTAGGAGTACAATGGTTACAATCTTTGGGGACGGTAGCTTTTAATTTTCAAGAACTTTTCTTGAAATTTTTTTCAGAAGGAAAGGAAGTTGAATTACGAGGTATTGAAGGGAATACAGGAAGGATAATAAGCTCTAATGTCATGACAAAGCTTCTAAAGAAAGAACAACGAGGCGTAATTGCACAATTATGCTCACTAGAATTTCTGACATCAAAATCATCTATTTCTGCAGATATCCAACAAGTCTTGGACAATCATTCCAAGGTGTTTGAAACTCCCAAAGGACTCCCACTTATTCGTGATCATGATCATGCTATTCATTTGATTCCAGGAAGTGTTCCTCCAAACATCAGGCCTTATATATATCCTTACTTCCAAAAGAGCGAAATTGAACGTATGATTGCAGAAATGTTAGAGGCGGGTATTATTCAACCTAGTCAAAGTTCTTTCTCTACTCCTGTAGTATTGGTATACAAGAAGGATGGATCATGGCGAATGTGTCCGGATTATAGGGAGCTCAATAAGCTCACCATTAAAGATAAATTTCCCATTCCTGTGATTGATGAATTATTGGATGAATTACACGAAGAAATTTATTTTACCAAGTTAGATCTTCGTTTAGGATATCATCAAATTAGAATGAAGACTGAAGATATTCCAAAAACAACATTTCGAACTCATGAGGGTCATTATGAATTTTTGGTCATGCCTTTTGGCCTTACCAATGCACCTTCTACATTTCAAGGGTTGATGAATTCCATTTTCAAACCTTTCCTTAGAAAATTTGTGCTAGTATTTTTTGATGATATACTAATCTACAGCACGTCTTGGAAGGATCATGTTGAACATGTTGACAGGGTGCTCAAACTATTGCAGGAGAAACAATTATATGCAAAAACATCCAAATGTTTCTTTGGAGTACAAGAGGTGGAATATCTGAGTCATATTATATCTCACGAGGGTGTTAAAGTAGACCCTAACAAAATTAAAGCCATTAAGGAATGGAAAGTCCCCATGACCATAAAGCAGTTGCGAGGATTTCTCGGGTTAACAGGGTATTATCGCAAGTTTGTTAAGAATTATGGGAGAATAGCAGCACCTCTAACAACATTATTGAGGAAAGATGCATTTTCATGGACTCCTGAAGCAACTAAGGCCTTTGAACATCTTGAAGAGGCAATGTGCCTAGCACCAGTCTTAGCTACGCCAGACTTCACAAAAACCTTTATTGTGGAATGTGATGCCTCAGGAAATGGAATTGGTGCGGTTTTAATGCAGGAAGGAAGACCCATTGCTTTTGAAAGTCATCCAATCAAAGGAAAATATTTACAGAAACCTATTTATGAGAAGGAAATGTTAGCAATACTGCATGCACTAAAGAAATGGAGAACCTACCTAATGGGAAGACACTTCAAGGTAAAAACTGATCATGATAGTCTTAAAAACGTTTTGGAACAAAGAC
This sequence comes from Pinus albicaulis, assembly GCA_034641835.2. Classification (NCBI taxonomy): domain Eukaryota; kingdom Viridiplantae; phylum Streptophyta; class Pinopsida; order Pinales; family Pinaceae; genus Pinus; species Pinus albicaulis. The sequence continues at coordinate 734,844,823 of CM076583.1, read as the reverse complement.
TATCTTCAGAAGAGCAGCAAAAATGGGTCACAAAGATGTTGGGTTATGACTTTGAAATAATCTACAAAAAGGGAAAGCTTAATGTTGTTGCAGATGCACTTTCAAGAAAGAATGAAGAGGTGGAAGCATTGCTTTGTGCCATTTCTATTATCCAACCAGATTGGATAACCGAAGCAAGAGATGAATGGAAGAAGGAAAAAGATGTATGGACACTCATTCAAAAGTTGCAGCAAGATCCTAGTACATCCGATACATTTAGTTGGAAAAATGATTCCTTATGGTACAAAGATCGCTTATATCTTTGTAAGGATTCCCAACTAAAACAAAATATTCTTCTGGAATTGCACACTTCTCCTTTAGGAGGACACTCAGGATTTTTAAAAACTTACCACAGGGTGAAGAAAGAATTTTTTTGGGATGGCCTTAAATCCGATATTCAAAAGTTTGTGGCGGAATGTTTGGTTTGCCAGCAAAATAAAGTGGAAACAATTAAGACCCCGGGACTTCTACAACCTTTATCCATTCCAAGTCAACGTTGGGAGGAGATTTCAATGGATTTTATCACAGGTTTACCTAAGTCCAAAGGAAAGAATGTCATCATGGTGGTAGTTGATAGACTTACCAAGTATGCACACTTTTGTGCATTATCTCATCCATTTAAAGCAAGTACAGTTGCTACTACATTTGTGGACATAATTCAAAAGCTACATGGAAGCCCAAGGGTTATTGTGAACGATAGAGATCCCATTTTTACTGGAAATTTTTGGACGGAGTTATTTTCTTGTTTGGGTACTCAATTAGCTCATAGCTCATCTTATCATCCTCAATCTGATGGTCAAACTGAGATAGTAAATAAATGTTTGGAAGAATATCTTCGTTGTTTTGTATCCGATAAACAAACACAATGGGTCAAGTGGTTACCTCTCGCTGAATGGTGGTATAACACTTCCTTCCATACTGCAGCAAAAATGACCCCATTTATGGCACTTTATGGATATCATCCACCATCCATCACATCATCTTTAAGGGAAAATCTGAAGGTTCAAGCAGTGGAAGATCACATCGAGCATCAGCAAGAAGTTCTCCAACTCTTAAAGGATAACCTGAATTTGGCACAAAATCGAATGAAACAACAGCAGATCAACATCGCAGCGAGAGAAGTTTTGATGTAGGAGATTGGGTATTTTTACGGCTACAACCATATAAACAAATGTCCCTCAAGCAAGCTAAGAAGGATAATAAATTATCGCCAAAGTACTATAGTCCTTACAAGGTGTTGCAAAAGATTGGTACTATGGCATGCAAATTGGAGCTTCCTGCTTCTTCGCGAGTACATCCAGTTTTCCATGTTTCATGCTTAAAGAAGGTTATAGGTGAAAATCTTCCAGTTCAAACAATATTGCCAGAATTTGATGAGGAAGGAAAAATGATATTGGAACCTGAAGCGGTCATGGAAACAAGAACTCAAAATTATGGAATCGATCAATTTCAGAGTATCTCATCAAGTGGAAGAACTTACCCACTGAAGATTCTACATGGGAGGATGATAATTTTATACAGAAGCACCCAGAGCTACTCAAGCATTGAGGACAACACTTTTTTGAAGGAGAGGGGCATGTTAGGTCCCTATACTACTAGTATAGTACCTTATTGTTGTTAGTGTAACCCCTTTATTGTTATTATTATACCCTTGTAACCCCCATTTTGTTATTATTGTGCCCTTAAATTATTATTGTTAGGTCGGCTAGGATTACATTGTGGCCCACTAGGATTACATTATGGCCCCATGAACTCCTATATATAGAAAGGAGGTTTTGTAAATTGTATCATCCAAGAATTGTTCATTTATGTAATGTATTGGAGGTTTCCCCCTCGAAGTGGCTCATTTATAAGGCGTTGATATCTCTTTTCTTCTCTTTTTGGAGCTGGTTACACAACATTTATGGTCTAAACAGGAAACCCAAAAAGGAAATAATAAACAAATCTATATTTGTTTATATTTCCTGGTCATATTTAACCCAAAACAAGGAAATCAATTAAATAAATCGTTATTTATTTGATTATTTCTTAGGAATAAGTTATTTAAATCCTATTTAGATAATATTCCTAGTTAAATTTGACTAAATCATTTATAAATAATTAAATAAATCATTATTTATTTAATTATATTCCCACCATTTCCTTAAAACAGTAAATAAATCATTTATTTATTTATTATTTATAAACAGAGGAATTGAACCAAGTCAAAAATCCTTTTCCCTCCAACAAATATAATAAAATATTCCTAAAGGGTGGTTCTAGAATTTGATTAATAATATTTCATTCATGCACCAAGTTCTAGATCGCCCCAATATTTTGTTATAAATAGAAGGGTTTTCCCCATTCATTAGTCACCTTTGATTGCATTAGATCACTCTGGATCTATACACTTGGTCACATTTTCTCCATTTTTGCCTTGTGAGCTCCCATTGAGTTCTATGTTTGTTTGGGTTTTCTATACCAACAAGAGAGAGGGATTTTAGATCTAAAATGCTGAGGACTGTCAAGAACCCATCCCATTGAGGAGAACCGGAAAACACCTTTCTTGTTTTCCTCTCAAGTGCCCATTTTCAATATAATATAAAAATTCTCTCAAATACATCGTTCTTTTCTTGTCTATTGGATGCATGGAGCCACATTTTACTTTATCTGCTTAATGTCTTTTATGCTTAGATCTGGATTTGTTCAACATTATTTGGATCACCTGATTGCAGATTTAAAGATATTTAGCAGCCATAATTAATGTTAGGTCTATTTTTTATGCGTAGCTAAAGTGGTCTTTTACGACGAAAGATTCATACTAACAAAAAGATAAGCCAAGGCAAGTCTGTTGCCGGAGGAAGAAGGCTCCACAGACTGACTACTTGAGCATAATTTCAGTAAAACCCACAAGATAAGCACAATGAATTAGATGCAAGAGGTTCAAAATCTTTCCCATTCTCAGAATCAAAATTCAACGATATATCCAACACCGACGAATAAGCATGCATCCACCAGAAGACTCCAAACCAAAGTTTTACAATACATTCCCATGTGAGATAGAATAATGCCAAAGAAGACAAATACACTCATAGAAAAAGCATACATTACATAAGACAAAACAACATAAAATTCCCAATTTTGTAGAAATCGATTCCCATTCCTTACAAATATCATATGGCAGGACTTGTCGTTTAGGTTCCGAGAGACATTAGAAGAATTTTCAGAACACGGGCGGAGAGGGGGAATAAAAAAGTTACATACCCGACAGAAGATTCCATTAACCTAAGAGAAACATCTGCGTCCAAGAAATAGACCCACCTAACTTTCCTTACAAACGATAACATGCTTACCAGGAACCTTCGCTCACCACCAAGAACCAAAACCCAACTCAAAATTGTTATTTTATTAGATCAACGAGCCCTTACCACATGGATTTTAAGAGCACAACAACTTATCACATCTCCATTAACACTTCCCATACACACCGCCACCCAAAATTCATAACCAAGCATGCAAGGGTGTGGGTCAAGCCACCCTCCTACCTTTTCTCGACCATTTTACGTATGGCTGGGATCCTAAGAAGATCCATGACCTGTATCACACCCTGATCAGGGAATATTAATAAAATTTACTTTATATATATATATATATATATATATATATATATATATATATAATTTCCATTCCCATATATCTTATATATAAGAGTGGAAGTAGAGGAGATATTAAGTTGGTGGGGGGGAAGTTTTACCCAATATTTTCCTCACAATTTACAGTCTCAACATAGATTTTTTTATTTTTTTTTAATTTTTTTTTTAATTTTACAAAATCAACATCATTATTCCAATGGAAAGTGTGGGAGGAATACCCATAAATAGGCTACATATGGAAAGTGTGGGAAGCGTACTCATAAATATGCTACATGCTTCGATGAGGTAATCATCAACAAAATAAAACCTATTGTATGCTTGGTCACACAAAAATACTACTTACTTTCTAGGTGGGCTTTGAATACCATTTCTTTGTGAGTGGTGGCTTAATACCCTTTTAAAGTAATATTTCTCTCGATGTTTCTAAAAAACCTCCTATACAAAAGGTATATATAACAATATGTTTATTTATGTCATAGTAAACACTATTTCCTTGCTCCATAAATATATTCATTCTAGTACTTGTAATAAAATCGATGCATATATATATATATATATATATATAACAATATTTTTATTTATGTCATAGTAAACACTAGTTCCTTGCTCCATAAATATATTCATTCAAGCACTCGTAGCAAAATCCATGCATACATATATATACGTGTAATCCTACCTTGACTGTGATCACCTTTGCCCAAAGAATCAGCACCGAGGTTTGGATGAGCCATAGATATTTTCAACCAAACAACAGAGCCAAAAGCTGCCAACCACACAAAAAAAGCACGAACCATGACCAAAATATCTTCTTGTAGTCGAGGTAATTACATATACTGTGAGGACCTGACATAATAACAGAGAAGGAAAGGAAGGTGAAACTTGTGTTAGGCTCAATCCTATAAAATAAACTAGGGGTCTAATGGAACGACCACCATCGACACATATACCAAATTTCAGGTCCCAGAGCCCAAGTGAAACAATATAAAAAGATAAGCCAAGGTGGGTTTGTTTCCCCAGGAAGAAGGCTCCACGGACCGGCTCCTTGAGAAAAATTTCAGTAAAACCCACAAGATAAGAAAAATGAATAAAATGCAAGATGTTCAAAATCTTTCCCATTCTCAGAGCCAACAATTCAATGATATATCCAACATTGATGAATAGACATACATCCAACAGAAGACTCCAAAGCAGAGATTTATGATACATTCCCATGCGAGATAAAAGAATTCCAAAGAAGACAGATACGCTCATAGGAAAAATATAAGTTACATAAGACAAGACAACAAAAAATTTCTAATTTTCCAGAGACTGATTCCCATTCCTTACAAATATCATATTGCAAGAATTTTCATTCAGGTTCTAAGAGGCATTGGAAGAAGTTTTAGACCATAGGTGGAGAGGGGGAATAAAAAAAGTTACATACCCGACAGAATATGCCATTAACATGAGAGAAACCACCACGTCTAAGAAATAGACTCGCTTGGATTTCCATGCAGGCGATAATACACTTACTAGGAGCCTTCACTCACCACCAAGAACAAAATCCCAACTCAAAATTGTTAATTGCTTAGATCAAAGAACCCTTATCACATGGATTTTAAGAGCACAACGACTCGTCACATCACCATTAACACTTCCCTTGCGCGCCGCCACCCAACATTCATAACCGAGAATGCAAGGGTATGGGTCAAGCCACCCTCCTGCCCTTTCATCAACCAGTTTACATATGGCAGGGATCAAAAAAATATCCATGACCTGTATCACACCCTGATCGGGGAATAATAATATATTTTACTTTATATGTGTGTGTGTGTGTATTAAATTTCCATTCTCATATATCTAATATATAAGAGTGAAAGTAAAGGAAATATTGAGTTGATGGGGGGGAAGTTTTACCCAATATTTTCCTCACAATTTACAGTCTCAACACAGACAAAAAAAATTAGTCTATTTTATAATACGAACATCATTTTTCCAACGGAAAGTGTGGGAGGCATAATCATAAATATTCTACATGATTTCATGAGGTAATCATCAAGAAAAGAAAACATATTGTATGCCCGGTCACACAAAAATACTCACTTTTTAGGTGAGCTTTGGTGAGCTTTGAATACCATCTCTTTGTGAGTGGTGGCTTACTACCCTCTTAAAGTTATATTTCTCTCAATGTTTCTAAAAAAATCCTATACAAAAAATGTATATATAACAATATTGTTATTTATGTCATAGTAAACACTATTTCCTTGCTCCATAAATATATCCATTCAATTACTCGTAGTTAAATCCATGCATCTATATATACTTGTAATGCATATAATCCTTGCCTTTGAGCATTAATTGTAGAATCATGTGTGTGTGTGTGTGTGTGTTTGTTTGTATGTACATGTGAACTATCTACAAAAATTCCTTCTCTTATATGCATTTTTACTCAAACTTGAAATCAATCTATCTTACAAAATTTTAAATCCATTAAAATGTGATCATGCTTGTACAATTCTCATTCAATAAAACATTATTGACACTTTCTCTCTAAATATCTTTGGCAACATGAATTCCATACTAAACTAAACCAAGTACTGTTATCATTACCCATGATATAGCAAGAAAATTCATACAACTTCAACCATACTTAAGATTTTTATGGAAGTTTACCATCTTTCAAATGACAAGTTTCAAATGCATAGTAAAAAGTATTTCAAATGCATAATCAAAAGTTTCGAATGCATAATCAAAAGTTTGTTGGTTTATTTAATATGGTGGTAATAAAAAAACAAGTAAAAATATGTCAAATATAATGTCATACATAACACTCCTCTAGTGAAAAACAAGTGCTAGTTCATTCTAATGAGTAGCACATGACCCACTCAAAACTATCATTCAAAATAGAACCTTTAAGATGAGGCCAACTATGTAATAATGACATTACAGAAAATAACAAGTACTACTTTTTCCACAATCAAACTCATTCATGCATTCATATCAATACCCATGTACACATGTTAATGGACATACACATTTCTCTTTATGAATAACAAATTCACTCAACAAAGTTATATGCATAAGAAAAATACTATTTCATATGGATACATGATCCTTAAGGATGTTACTATTAAATCACATCAACATTATGATGTAGCATCAAATATGGATATTTTAAAAACTATTAAACTCTCTCATAATAGTCATAAGAAAATTTCATTCAACATTGACCAAAATTTTTCCTTTTTGACACCCTCTTTAAACTCCATTCTCTTCCCTTTTTACCATAATAACTCCAATTAAGTGTCATATTTAAATTTTATTAGGAAAAAAGGGTATTTAATCATATTCTATTCATATTTACATATTTTATTTATTATTTGATTTAATATTTTCACAAGCTACTGAATTACATCAATTATACAACAAATAATTAATTTTGTAGCTTACTTGAAGAATCTATAGGTTTCGAAACACCAGTAGAGGAATGAAGCATATAAATAGGGAGATAAAAACTACAATAGTGATATCCACATATTCATATGATCAATAATAGTGATAAGGATGTCATAGGAGGAGGTCAACATGAAAATCAACCCAGCAGAAAGCCTGAAGACAGATCATGTGAGAGAGAATATCATTGATTAAAGCTAATATTTTGCATCATGATTTTATTCTTTGATAAAAAATCATGAAGAATCATTTTTTTTATTTAAAAGATGTTATTTTTAGACATTTTTTTGAGAAGGACAAGCTCAGAAATCTCCAAACAATTTAACCAAGGAGTTTATAAAGCTTGCCTCTCGGCACAATGATACACATGAATCATTATTGTTTTAAAATCTCTCTACACTCGTTTAATTGAGCTTATTATTCCATTGTGATGTGAGGATAGATGCATGATTAGTTTCTAATGAGATATGTCTACCTAAACTCACGGGAGGGCCCCATAGGAGCTGCAAGGTTTCATTTTTACTTCTATTTAAGCTTTCTATTTCATAGGATTAAGTTATCACAGTGATTATAACATTTTTTTTTCCATAGAACGCTTGTGAAAGTTAAAATAGAGTTTTTCTATAGAAATCGTTATATAAGTTTCTATACAATTCCTTTATGTAGAATTTATTTCATAAATTTAATCTCGTTTTGTGAAAAATGAAGAAAATAATCAAAGGGATTTATTATGCACATGTAAATTGCGATTGATTTAGATAGAAAGTAGAATCATTTGATTTTTAATTTGCAATTAGAAGTATAATTTATTTCAAGGATTTATTTCTGTTAGTGTGAAATAGATTTATATTTAATTTTTCTAGTGTGATATTTTTCTACACATAAAGTTTAGTTTTATTTCTGTTAGTGTGAAGTAGATTTGAATATGTTAGTGTGATATTTATTTCTGCATTTAAAGCTAGATTTATTTCTGCCAGTGAGAGATTTTCCTTTAAGAGTGAAAATCGTTTTACTTTGAGTGATTCTTAGACAAAACATGTGCATAAAAACATCCTAATTCAATTTGAAAGTTACTCACATAATAAGGAATCCTAGAAAAAATGGTGTACATATTCTTCATTAGTTTACAAGTTTTGGTCAATAATTTATGAAGTAATTTAAGATCTATTGAATTACCAACAATCACCATAAGTGAAGAACATATTAGATTTTAACAATAGATATTCTAAAGAAAAGGATAATACCTTCAATCCATGCATTAAAACCATAGGAAATGAATAAGGATAAGTATCATCAATCACTAGGGTTCTTATCCTTTTAGGTGTTCAAATCATCTAAAAATAAACCACCAAACTCAATAATCAATGATGCACAATATTTAAACTGCTAGAGTTTCTAAAGGGTGGGCATCATTAAGTCTTGATGGTAGTAAAAATCCATCATATTTTGGGCACTTCCATAAGGATCATACAAAATTATTCAATAAACAATAGATCATATAGTTTTGAGTGTGGATACAGGAATTCGTATTCACATATTCAAGAATAACATGTTTGTTAGCTTAACATGGCACCAAAGTATTTATCATTCATTTCTTTTGAGTAGTAAAACCCCTAGTGCTATAATCAATAGCCACAACTCATAACCCATGTAGGTCTAGTGTTTGAAATTTTCTTTGATACCACTTTGTAACATATCTGAGTCCCCTTTATGAAACTTTTTCCTTCACCAATACAATGATTAGTTTCATTACCGTTATGTAACATATCTCTATTTCAACAACCAAATTTAAAGTTTATTGATCTAAGAATTTCATTGTTGGTAATGTTATGTAAATAATTTTTTCTCATCATAAACCAATTTCAAAAATATAACAATACATTATGGAATTAGAAGTCACCAATACACAGTAGCCAATTTCAAAATTCAGATGTAAACTAGAATTCAAAAATTGTTCTGCATGCAAACATTACATGTTGATAACATTTATAAGTTAGATTTAACTAAAATATTCACAAAAAATCTACTAATTAGAGGACCTATTCACTTTCTCAAATATCATCTAAAGGCATTGTAAATTTAAAAACAACATTTACATTTAATTTATAGCAAGTATATATTTTTCTAAATCACTAGAAGGGATTCATAGCAAACACTATCGATGAGAAACAACAAACGTGATTGTTGGGTCATAGAAAATGATACATTTTTAATTAAAAATAACCTGTATCTCATACAATACAATATAGGTACAAAAGAAACATTTCAGTTTTATCTCTATGGAGAGAAAAGTACTATGGGTTTATGGGATTTGGAAAACTTAATAAAACTTGTTATGTTTACGCTGAAGATAAAAAACAAATTCTTATGCACTTATGAGATGCAAGTGTAGGAGCCAAGGAGGGTGTGATCCCAATGGTAAAATTAGCTTGTCTAGGAGCCTTGGTGAAGTGGCCAACTTTGGTTATGAGTGATTCCTAAGTAGGAGGATTTAGTGATTATGGTTTCTTATGGTTTCCTAAACTAGGGTTTAGAGAGACTAATTTGTGCAAGTTAGCTTGTGATACAATTGTGGTATGTGCTTGTATTTCAACTTTATATATATATATATATATATCCATTTTTTGATTGTCCAAATAGTGTGTACATGGAGATTTTTTTTTTAGCTTATGTTATCCTCTTGATTCTATAGATTCTAGCACTTGTTGTTCATGTTAATTTGACATAATATATAGTTGAATTGGTTAAGTTATATTACACACATCTTAAAGATCAAAGAGCATATTTTTTGATGTTATAATCATATATAATAACATGTTTTGGTTCCTTTATATGCTTGTAAAATTTGTACTAAGAGTTTCAACATTATGGTATTCAAGCACACTTGTAATTTACTTTTATTTGATCTTTGATGTGTAATTGGGTTGAAAAGGAGTGAAATAATTCTTCTATAATTAAATGTTTTATATTATCTATAGGGTTGAAATTTCCAGGAAATAGATCTCAAGAAGCTGAAATTTGAGGTGAAATTGTGGAAGTTGTATTTGGCTCTAAAAAATTCTACATCGTAATTAAGTTGATAAGACTAGGATTGCTCTTTTGGTGAGTAATGAGTTGGATATTTATATTGGATTGTACCTGTTAGGTCTCTATAATTTAGCAGAGTGACAAGACTAAACGCTACAGAGACTACATCAAAAACCAGTTTGGGATTCTAGGATCTAGCCCTCCTGAATCCAGAGAGGGATCTCTCTATAAGTTCAAAGATTGATTCATCTTTAAAGTCTTGGCATGATATTAGGCTAGTTATTAAGAATAATGGTTTTTTGTTTGTTTGGTTGGTTACGTATGATATTTAATTGGATGGAATATTAAAAAATGAAAGAGTTGAAAAGAGGTGAAGATGCAAGTATATTGAGAAGTGTTCAGCAAATAGGATTAGTGTGAAAACAACTTTAAACCATTGGGAAATGGAGTCACAAAAGGGTTTAATTGTGTAACAATTTCAGGAGTGTTCCAAGGGGCAAGTCATCTATATCAAAATATCCTTTAGATTAAATGATGGAGTGGAACATTAAAAGTGTTGAGAAAGTGGAAAAAGCCAATAATTTCAACAAGGATTTATCAACTTTCCATACAAGAAAAGCCCTTTTAAGAAACTGTTTGAAACCAACCAAAGACAGGGCTAACCATAAACTTCTTTGGACAAGCTTGTATTAAAGCTAACTTATCAGACAAACAATCCAGTAATCCACATGACTACTTTCAGAAAGGATGAAAACAGATAAGAAAACAAAGTGCAGCTTAAGATCAAGTCAAATGCATTAAAATCTAGGCCCGCTTTCAGCGTACTCTTAGGGAAACTTTCAAATCAAACTTTGGAGAAATAACTAGAAGACAGGGAAAACCATAAACTTTTCCAGTTTAACTCTACTTAGCATGTATTGAAAATATCATTCAAGAAATTCCTTTCAATTTTTGCACATCAAGACATGGACTAACCAACATTCCTTGATAATGTTTACACTTAACTTAAGTCATTCTTAAATACACAATTGGAGGAAAACATAAAGATAAAGCTTATCAGTGAGAGTAGGGTACTTTTAATAGCAAATCCTAGCTCTATATTTGTTGTTCTTTATCAAAGAAAAGTGAACAAAATGGCATACATGAAAGGAAAACAATAACAGTAAGAGTTACTTCACCAATGATATAGACCAGGATCCCTAAAACCAGCTTGTATATTGATTGTCAATCCAATTACATACTTCAAGTCCAATGTTTCATCACAGCAACAACTTATCTTTTCAGCCTAAATTCTTTAATAACTTAACAGAGCTTCAGAATTTATTTACATTCAACAATGATTCGATACAACAACTATTACATCAGAAATCCAATAACCAACCCTTTACAATGTGATCCTCAAGGAGATTTTATAAGAAGATGAGGAGGTGGGATGAAATAAAAAGATCTTTAGGTTCAATTAATACAAGTTAATGCTTCTCGGCCTTTGAGGGGCTCAATGGAGAATTTTTCTGATATTTTCTCTGTATTAATTGGTTTTCATTAAGTATTTAGCCGCTTAGCAGATTTTGTTGACTTTAAAACTCTTTAGGCAGGCTAGCAATAACTCTGGCTACTTTAAACAAAATATCACTAACTAAGGCAATAACTATGCCTTCTTTTGATTAATTGAAGTTATAGGTGGCGCTTTGGTAGTTGAAAGGATATTTAGCCTTTGTTGTGGCGGAGGAGGCTTCTTTACCGATATTTCTCTGTTTAACCTTAAAAAACTTTTAATTTTCTTTCGGTCTGTGTTTTAGGCTTAACTAGCTTTTGATCTTTGTTTTGGGGTATTCATTATTTAACACTGTCTTTATCCTTTGATCTGTGGATTAAAAACTGATCTTCGGGCTTTAGCTTTAATCACCCTTTAACATTGAATCTTCATTACTGATACACTTTGTTTTCTTTGTTTACACAGGTGGCTTTCTGCTATTGGAGGGCTTCTGTTAAACCCTGGATTGTGATCGAGATGTTCTAAACTTGGATTTCAAACCCTGCAGATCCTTTCCTTCATTGATTAAGGCATAGAATCGTCACTTTGAGCCTTTTTTTCACCTGTTTGTGACTGTGGAAAAACACATAGAAAACACCGTTTAAAACCCTGTAAAAACACACAAACTTATTATAAAATCTTGCGAAATTTGGTTAAGACTACTTTAGAGGCTCGTGAGGGTTGAGGAGCAGTGAGGAAGAACGTGGATGCAGCGGAAAAAGGGAGGAAAATCCTGGCAGAACAGCTACCCAGGTAAAAAAGGAGTTTTTGGCACGACAGTAAATGTGGATCGTTAGATTAGAACGATCAACAATTGAGATCATTCGGTGAAACACTTGGGAGAAAAGATGGAGGGCATTCGAATGGGTGTGAGATTAAGTCAGGACTGTCTGATCTCAAAGATCGATAGCTATGATTAAAAACCGAAAAGACAATGTTGTGGAGAATAGTAGTGAGGCAGAAAACCGACATCATTTTTTGCAAAAAGTTTGGATGGTAAGCGGTTTGCCCAAAAAAAATGTGATACAATTCATTAGCTGACACTTGTCCCTTTCAATACCACCGGTTTTAGAAAATTTTTGGGCATTAACTTCCGAGCGCAAATATTTTGCAAAACGCATCGCGCTCCGTTGGATGATCGGGTGCAGATCCAACGGTGTGGATCACACGCATCGAGGGAGTTGCACGGTTTTAAAGGTATGCAGGGTCCATGGTGACGTCAGAAAAATTGGTGCACAGTGGACGGGTGTAATAGGCTATCGGGTTAAGTTCCAATAGTTAGATTTCTTTGATGGATGGTTATGATTGAAAAAAGGAGCGAATATGAAGAAATGAAGGGAAATGGAAAGGGCGGAAGGATGGGGCCAGATGGCCGTTGATCTGTAAATATCAATAGTTAGAATTCATTTAAAAATGTTTTGGTCAAGAAACAGAAAATATAGAAAAGGTAAGGTTTTGAAGGATTTTTGGCGAAAAAACGAGGAGAAGGGAGGGCCCACCATCTTATAAAGGGCGGAAGGGAGGATGAATGGGAGCCGTCGGATCATGAGGATTGACGGTTGAGATTTGTTGATGGGGTAGAAAGAGAGGGGCAGGGTTTAAAAAGGAGAAGCAATGTGGGCCGTTGGATTTGAGAAGATCAACGGCGGAGATTTCATCGCAGAATTGCATCGGTGGGAGGAAAAGGAAAAGTGGCTACGCAATGTGCCGATGTGATTGAGCACGGATCATTTGATCTAAGAGAGATCGAAGGTCAGGATTAAATCGGTGGGTTAATGTCGGAAGGATAATGAGCGGAGCGTGATTGAATCTGGGCCGTTGGTTCTTGTGGATTCAACGACTGAGATTAAATCGGAGGATCAACATCAGAAGAGGAAAAGGGAAAGGATAAAGGGAATTTTGCGATTGTTGATTTGCGATGGAGAGAGGGTCGTTCGATCTGAAGGATGATCGATGGTTAGGATTTAACGATGAAGAAAAAAGGTGGAATGGCGGGTTTGGAACGGGGAGCGATATGAGTCGTTAGATCTGGGCGTATCGAATAAGATCAACAGTGGAGAATTGATCGGGAGATCGCATCGGCGGGAGGCAAATAACCATGTAACACAAGTAAAATGTGTTTTGTGATGAATATTTGCGATGCGATTACCGCTTTGCACCCAGTCACAGCGCGGGTCATATGCGGAAAGAGGGGCTTGGGCTAAGGCCGAAAGGGGCTTAAGGCCTCATGGAAAAATGAAGGTTTTTTAACATTTTTGAAGGTTTTTCAGAGGATTTTGAGGGTTCCGATAGAGGTAAAGACGGGGTTTTAAACCTCATAAATGGATTTCACAAGGCTCTTAAGGGAAATTAGAGGGAATGAGAGGTAAATGAAAGGGTTTATGGATGAAACGGAGAAGGAAAATGGAGAAGTGTAAAGAGGAAAAATGGAATTTTTAAGCAGTCTTTCTCTTAGTAAACATCAGGTCTTTTGAGGGTTAATAGTGAAACAACAGCGAAGATTAACTCCAAGGATATCATAAGACTTCAAGAACTCACATTTGGACATGAATTGTTTCTTGAAGGCTAAAAAAGATTTAGCCACCATTTGATATGACAATTTTTTATAGGTGGCTAACAACGGCTCCAACTTGGGATGGCAACTCCTTGGAGGTGTCAAGAACCTCAGAACAACATTCTTTGGATGTAGATCAGTGGCTTGCACTTGATAATATTTTTATCAGCTGCTAACAAAAATGATTAGAACTTGATATATCAATAGAAAAGTATTTCGCAAACAACTACCTACACAACCTACTTCCTAAAATTTTTTCTTCAGAAGGTGCATTTGGACTTGCAAAACTTTTCATCAGCATTTTGTTCTTTTTGAAAACATAAAACTACTCTAAACCTACTCTTATTTCTCCATGAACTCAGATTAAGCAGTTGAGTTCATAAGTTTCTCTACCTAACTATTATCTGTCAGGATTAGACTGTCTGACAGACTTTTATTCTCTAAATTCTAAAAAAAAAATTAAAAATAGCTAAGCCAATATTAAACAGTTTGACTTGCTACAGATCTATGGCATAAAAACAAGCTGCACATAGACTAAAATTTACAGAAAATTAAAAAAAAACAGTGAAGGCTTGAGGTCTGAAAATAAAAAACATCCTTCATTATTTCTTTAGCTCTGTTTTGAATTTGTTTGAGTTGTCTTTCCTTCTTTCCTGGTTCAAGTTTTGGCGATATTAGAACCAGTTTAATTTCTATCTTTGGCTCAAGATTTGACCTAATTAGAGCCATTCCTCTTTTGAGATTCATAGGTTCAGATTTGAGCTTGTTTGAATCTTTGTTTTTCTTATCCTAATCTACCTTAATAATAAGCCAAGATTATGGTGTTTGGCTAATCTAATTCACTAACCTATCAGCAGTAAATTGAAAAACTGATTAGTCATGATTAGACTATATGACTAACTAGAAGTGTGTATTTAGGAGTGGCATTTGAGCTTGCACACTTTTATATTTTGTTTCTCTTTTTTGTTATGGGGCTGTATCTTTCTTGTTTTGATTCTGTCCTCTTTTGTATCTTCTATTGTTTTTGTATTTTTTCTTTTTCTAACTTTGAATGCAATGATGGATGTAACATTTATAATGAGGAAAAAATAAAAAGCTTCAAACTGGTACAGTTAAGAAAAATAATGTTTGAGCATCCTGCCATTGATATGATCTCCAAAAAGTTTAGTTCCATTCACTTCCTGCAAGAAATAAGCATTGTTACCAGTAGTAGAAAGAATGAGATAAGGGCCCATCCATAAGTTATCAAATTTCCCATGTTTGCCCTTATCTTCTCTCATGGAATCCCACTTTAAAACTTTTTCACCAATGTTGAAATCACTGGCCTTTGTCCTTCTATCAAACAACTTCTTGATGTTTTCTTGCTTCTGTAATGCTCTGTTGTAGACTTCCTCTCTAGTTTGTTGAAGATGTATAGTCTGATTGATTCTTCTTGTCATATCATTGTCCTTAGACTGTAATTCTTGGATCAGCTTCATGACTGGCACTCCTAGATTGGTTGGAAAAATTGCATCTACTCCATAAACAAGCTGGTAGAGTGACATTCCAATTGATTTCTTAAGTGTTAATTTGTCAGCCCATAGTGCATGTACTAGCTTTGTGTGCCAAGATTTTTTATTATCTTCCAGCAACTTCTTGATTATGTTTACCAAAATCTTATTTGAGGATTCTGCTAACCCATTACCTTGAGGGTAATAAGTAGTAGAATGGCCCAATGTAATCTGATATTTGTGACAAAATTCCACTATAGTTTTGGATCCGAATGTAGCAGCATTGTTAGTGATAATCTTCCTAGGACAAACAAATCTAGATAGGATATGATTTTCAAGGAATTTTATGATGACAGAGTCATTGGCTTGCCTAGAAGGGATGGCTTCCATCCATTTGGTAAAGTAATATGTTGCAGTGAGGATCCATCTATGTTTGGCAGAGGAGGCTAGATGGATTTCCCCAATGAATTCTAGACCCCACTATTGAAAAGGAGCTTCAACAGTGATTGGTTGCAGAGGTAAGGGAAGCAGTTTTCTTTTGCCCTCAAAAAGTTGGCATTTGTGACAGGCAATAATCATTTTATGGACATCTTGAAAGAGGGTGGGCCAATAGTAACCAACTCTAAGGATTTCATTGGAAGTTGTCTTCCAATAGAGGTGGCCTCCACATTCTCCTTCATGAAATTCATGCTTGATCTTATCTGCATCATTCTTAGGAAAACATTTAAGCAATAATCCACTAGCATTTTTCCAATATAGACATTTATCCAAAATGCAGTAATTAACAGCTTTCAACTTTAAAAATCTTTCCTTTGTTTTAGACAAATCAGGAAGTGTATTCAAATTGAGCAAAACATATAAAATATCAGCATACCAAGATGAAAACAGAAAATGATCTTCAATAATGGGAGTTGGAAACTCCTCCCATTCATCTAATGCATCTATCATGTTTATATCAAGAGCTTCAAAATTAGATTCAACCATTAATATTTCTAGTCCTTGGCCTTTTATGAGTTTAGTGGGCTTGATTTATAAATCATATTCAAGTATCACAACAATCAACTTTCCTCTTTTTCCATCTGGGTCTTGGGTTAAAATGTATTTTACAACTGAACTTGGCACAAATGCAATTATGTGGGAATGTAAAATGTAAACTCTAAAGTCTTTTAAGGCTTTTACTAAGGCAAAGTCTTGTTTTTCCATGATGTTGTACTTCAGAGGTGCATCTCTCAATGCCTTACTAAAGAATGCAATTGGCTGCTCTTGTCCCTTCAAGTTTTTCTGTAATAGGACAGCAGCCACTGTGTGTTCTGATGCAAATGAAAAAATGAAAAAATCATTTGTAAAACCAGGACTAATGAGAACTGGTGTTTTGGTTAATGCTTGTTTTATCAGTTCAAAATATTTCTTTGCTTCTAAGGTCCATTTAACTCCTTCTTCCCTTTTCAGCATGTTTGTTATGTTTCTAAGGAGTTCAGCTAGATTGGGTATGAACCTTCCTAAGAAATGAATCTTCCCAATGAAAGATTGAAGTTCCTTGATGTTTCTAGGATGGCTGTTTTGCAATATACCATCAAACCTCTTTGGGTTTATCTTTATCCCTTCTTCTGATATGATGTGTCCAAGTAGTTTGCCTTCTTGGAGACCGAACATTGTTTTCTTTGGATTTAAAGATAACCCATATTTTCTGCATTTCTCAAAGACTTTTCTCAAGTGTTCTAGGTGTTCTTCATCTGTTTTGGAAAAAATAGTGATATCATCAAGGTAAATAATGATGAAGAAGCATAATTCTTCTGAGAATGAAATATCCATGGCTCTCTAAAATGTGGCACCAACATTCATTAAACCAAAGGGAATTTTCACATACATGAAAGTACCCCAAGGTGTGGTAAAGGCTGTTTTGATTTGATCATTAGGATGTACCAGAATTTGGTTATAACCAGAGAAGCCATCTAGCAAAGAAATTCTTTTAGAACCAACTACCTTTTGTAAAATGTGATCCATCTTGGGTAAAGGGTAGTTTTCCTTCAATGAGGCTCTGTTTAAGTTCCTAAAATCAATACAAAGCCTTATTTCTCTTGTCTTTTTCCTCACTGACACAAGATTAGATACCCAATCTGAATATCTAATAGGGACTATAATTCCAGCATCAAACATTTTCTTAATTTTTTTTTCAACCAGGGGTAATTAAACATGGTTTATTCTGTGCAATTTTTGTTTATAGGGCATCTGGTTTTCCTTGAGGGGTATATTATGCTAAATTATCTCTGTGTCATAGGATTTTAGATCCTCATAAATCCATGCAAATACATCAAAAAATTCCTCAAACAACTCAATATATTTCAGTTTAATGTGAGCTGGCAAAGTTTTAGACAGTTTGATCATTTTTGGTTTTTGTTCACTACCTATGTTACATTCTTCAACTTAAGTTTCAATAAGTTCCAGTTTTGGTTTTTTGGCAACATCATTGAAATCAAAAAACTCTTCTAATGGGACCGGACCTTTTGGAAAGCTTTGAGTGTTAGATTGCAGCATTTATAAATATGCACTAATTTTTGTGGTATGTTTAAGTTTATTAGATAACAGATTTATCTCAGCAATCTGTGGAGACTTTACTTCTTCATCAAGTATATTTTCTTCAATAGGATAGTCATTTTCATACTCTGAATCTGAACTTGGTGGCTCAAATTCATTTATGGACTGTAGGAAGTCCCCTATTTGTTTGTCTCCATCAAACACTTGCCAATATTTTTCATTGTCTGGGACAACTGGTCTAAATTTGATTTGGGTGGTGCATTTTTTGGTTTCATAAGGTGTTAGACAAGTTCTAGCAGTAAAATCTAAACCATTAGCAAGGATATTTTGGTTTCTTGGGACAAAAATAAGTTGGAATTCATGAAATTTTTTCAATAAATCAATGAGATCATTTCTATAGGCTCTAATTCTGGGGTGTCTGGCACTATATTCCCCATTCACTTGCCTAATAATCAACTCTGAATCCCCATGAAACTTTATCCTTTTGGCCCCTAATTTATTTAATAAGTGTAGGCCTAAAAAGAGAGCTTCATACTCAGCTATGTTATTTGAACATTGAAAATTTAACCTATAGGAATTCCTTTCAGCATGATTTCTCTTAGTTTTTTGTATCCATATACCTGCTCCAACATTATTCTTAGTGAAAGATCCATCAAAATTCATACTCCAAAGAGGACTAGTTTCAGATTTACTAGTTTGACTACTACCCTCTTTATCTTGTGTGCTTTTAGATTGTTCTTGTAAGTCATCACTATGTTGAATTTGGTTTAGTTCCTCATGTTGTTCATCATGTTGAGGATTCTTCTCTTGATTCTCAAAGTTGTCAAGCAATGGATGACTGTTTTGTAGCTCTAAACCTGTGATTAGTTTGCTGTGATTTTATGATTTGGCAAACTGTTTTGACACTTGTGTCTTGTCTTCCTCCTTTTTTATGTCTACAACTATGTTATAGTGAGAGGTGGCGACTAATTTAGTTAAGGTTTCTTGCTCATTTGATATTTCATGATTGAAAAGAATAAATGAGTCAAGGCTTGTATGCACAGAATAAAGAGGATATTTTTATGGTCTCTCTTAACTACTAACCATGTATTGCATGTGAGATTCTCTATAAAGTCTACTGGTTTGATTAAAAACAATGATCATAGCATATGTCATATCCATTTGCATTGTTCCTTGTAACTTATCTCCCCAAGATCTTGATAACAGCATACCATACTTGGGGGGTACATCAGCCACTACAATATCCATCACTAAACACTTGGCTGGAATTTGTGTTAATTTTACACGAAGGTCTTTGATCAAACCTAAAAATTTCTCTCTACTAGAGTTAAAGGAGTATAGATCTTTGTATGGTTTGGTGATTTTAAGGCCTAAAATCTCCATCACTACTTTGGGAATTAAGTTATGAGAGGCCCCTGAATCATGCATGGCATTGTGTAAATTTTTGTCATGAATTTTCAAACTAACATAAAAAGAAGGAACTGGCCCTTCTTGGTATCTTCCCTCAATCTTGGGTCCAAATAAGAGCTTTAGCTGGTCATCATTGAGGTTGACAATGTCATTATTTTCTCCTATGTTTAAGGCTTTCAAAATTTGCGATCTATATACATCTTGGGTGACTAACTCAGTGAGGGGAACAGAGATTTTGATATTGTTGATTTCTTGTTCCAAACTAAAAGGCATTTGACTTTTTACAATGTTTTTTTTAGCCTTATTAATCACCACTTTATCAGCAAAATCAGTTTGTTGATTTCCTCTATTTACATTGGTCAAAATTGATTTAATAGGAGCACTAGCTGAGGTGCTAATGCTACTAAGGTCTGCACTCTGTTTTTCATTCATTTAAGTGCCTTTCTCTTTGTTTTTATCAGAACTTACAGCCACTATTTTTTCCTTTTGTTTAATGCTTTTGGGTTTGATCACATGGTTGTTTTTTTGCAGAATTTTCAGAGGTTTTAGTTTTGGGAGTTTTCTGATTATTTTTACTCCTAAGGTCATATTCTTTTGGAGTTTCTATGATGACATTTTCCAGCTCTTGATAATAACTTTCATCTTCCATTCTTCCATCATCATAAGGTATGTATAGACCTTGTTTCCTATTGTAAGGAACATCAAAAGAATCATTGTCTACTCCCAACATGTTTATGTCATCTTCCTCTGTTTGTTCAATTGTTTCTTCAACCTCACTTACATAGTTTTGATGAAAAGGAGGTATAATCTCCTGATCAGAGTCTCTCGGTCTGTTTTGAGGTTGATTTCTCCTGAAATTCTGATTTTGGTTTTGAGATTGACTTCTGTTTTGGGGAGCTGATTGGTTTTGACTAGCTTGTGTTCTCTCAAGTATGCTCATATTTTTCACCATTTCCTCCATCATTATTTCCATTTTAGAGTTAGATGTGGAAGGTGTAGACTCCTCCCTAAATGATACTTTCTTCTCGTTTCTCATCCTTGCTCTTGTCTCCATCAGATTTACTTCCACAGCGAAGGCTCCTTTCTGCATATCTTCTAAAGTCAAAGGATCTCTCTTTCTCAGCTGATATGCCATTTCAGGATCAAATCCTTCAGGAAAATTGTTCAAGGCTGAGCCTTGTGGAGGTTTCAATTATGGGGGCAGGGCATTATATACACTATTGAATCTAGTGTGATAATTTTGAACACTTTCCCCAGTGTTTCTTTTGAGGTTATTATAATCTGCAAGTATTTGGAGAGGGTTTTTCTTAACTTCCCACTTGTTTAGGGATAATTGATGGAGGGCTTGAAGGTCATTGATACTATTAGGGTCTAAGCCTTTGAACCATTTTCTTGATTCTCCCCCTAAAATTTGAGCAAACAATCTAAGTTTGAAAGTTTCATCATCAATCTCATTTCTGTCAAAATTGTCATTCATCTTGTCTATGTGTTGTGAAGCAGTAGTAGCACCACTGGCATCATATAATGGTATCTTGGATTTATATTCCTGTGGTAGATTGACTAAAGGTAAAGGAAGGACTAAAGGTGCATACCATGTTGCCATGATAGGAGGTTGTGGGAAAAATGGGGGGTTTAACGGGTGGAGGGTGTAAGCTAGGAGGGGGTTGATGGAATGGGGTGGTTTGAACGGTGGATGTATGGATGGCAAAGTGGATGGACGACTGAGCGTGGCTTGGAGACCTAGGACAGAGAAACCAAAATTATGGAAAGAAATGCAAATCGGATGAGTAGTTTCTACTGCTACCGAGATGTTCCTTCTATCTTGGGATAAAGGTGAAGGTAAAATCTATTTGATATATATCCTCAGTGACCTAGTTAGAATATTGAGTTTCTTAAGTCAACTTGTGAATCTTGTAGAGCTGCAGGTTTTCGGGGACATAATTAGCTCTATGGAGTGACCTAGCAATAGTTGAATTTTTGGCCTTAGGATATTTTCTAAGGATTATTTCGAGTTATCCAACTATCTTAGGAGGATTAGGAGTCTGGATGGTTCCTATTACGATTCTTCTAGAAGCCACTATGCTATACTTTCGGACTCAACAACAAGAATCTTTAACCAAATATGACAATCTTTAAGAGGCTAACTGATCTTTTGCAAGAAAATTTTAATCCTTAAAACCTTCTTAGCTGGTTTGTATGATGTTACAATAGTAATGGATTTCCCGGAGTGGAGTCTTTAGTGCATACATAGGATTGTGGAATCACCGAGGTGGAAATTTTTAGCTTTAGAAGGTAAAATGTTTTATGGTCCACCACCATTTATTGATTTGAATACCAATCTGAAATATTTTTGGGTTTTCGAGGTTTTCGAGTCCTATGGGTTATGAGAGTGTCCTAAATACGTATCAACATCCAGCTACGGTGATGAGACAAAGAGAGGTTACTCTTGTAAGCAGCTAATTTGATTCCTTCAAAGTTTGATAAAGCTTTATGAGAATCCTAAGTATTGTAGTTTTCCACAGATTCAAATAAGTCCTATCATGATAACCAACATGCTTGGTAGTGCTTGAAGAAATCTATTTATACTGCCTTTGAATATTTGAGTGTTTTTAAGGATTACGCTCCAAAAGTCCCCGGTCGAGTCGCCATAATGTTGAATATAGTAGTTTGCAAGATTGGAAAATACAAAGCTGCGAGCCCACATATGAACCACTTTAAAGTTCTAGGATCGCCCTCTGAATCAGAGGGACTCTCTCTATAAGTGCAAAGATTGATTTATACTTTTAAGGTTTTAGTATGATATATTAGTACAAAATGTCTAATTAGTTACTAAAAAAATGACTAAAATTTTCATACAAATGACTATTTTTCGACGGTGACTAATAGTAGCTAATTTCGGTATCTTATAACGTGACCAACTTTTGGTCGTTTTTAGCTTAGTCATTAATTGGTTATCTCAATTTTTTTTGTCTAGTAGTATATTTGGTCATTAATTTAGTCACTAGTTTAGTCATTGATTTGGTTTGTTAATTTGGTCATTGATTTAATCATTGATTTAATCTTTGATTTGGTCATTAATTGTCACAATTTATGACAAATATACAAAAAAATATATTACTATATGATCACTGAAAACCAATTAATGACCAAAGAAATATGACCAAAATGTTGTGCGTGTTTGTAAGATACGCCAAATAACTATAATAGTCATATATGTGCAAATTTTAATCATTGTTTGAAACCAATTAATGACGAAGAAATATGACTAAATTTTAGTGATGTTATAAGATACTTAAATTATTTGCTAATAGTGGTATATATATGCAAAATTTAGTCGTCATTTGTAATCACAAATTTATCATTCAGAGTAGTCATTTATTCATTATATAAATGACTAATTTAGTGATTTATATTCATTATTTACTTTTTCTATTTAATAATCATTATAAATGACTAATTTAGTCATATATTCATTATTTGTGTTCATCATTAATCAATATAAACTACTAATTTAATATTTTTTAATGGATTTTGTGTTCATTATTAATCAACATAAATTAATTTGTATGATTTAAAAAATGTCATACGATGTACATGTTCATCTAATAGCTTACAAAAGAATCACATATTTTAATTACAATACTAAAAATATCAAGTGCAACTATAAATCATTTCAACCACATAAATTATATTATATGAAATGTAAAGTATTACAATATGATTTTCCAACTTGATATTGGTTGGATTACAATTTACACATGAAATAATGTTTATCACTTCAAAACATTATAGTTGTGTTTTGAGCATTGCGGTGAATTCACCAACTCTAAATACTTGACCTTCGGTCTTTATATGTGTGTCTTATGTGGTATATTAGCTCTAAAGTATCCCTTTAGACCGGTTCTCATCTCTCTTTTTGCATTTTTTTCTCCAATCGTATTTCTCCCCTCTTTTTTCAATTCTGCTTCCACCATCAATAAGAGTTTATTTTCGAAAACAAAAGATGATGCAATGAAGAGTGTAAAACATGAAAGACAATGAACTCTAGAATATAAACTAAAATAGACTATAAATGGTTGCCTGTTATATACCTCAACATCATAATGTCAAAACTACATTTCCCCATTGAAGTAGAGAAACTAGAACAAATTTTCTTCATTGGGCGATAATTTCCTATAATGTGGAAAGATAACACCAATATAAACAAAGAAAATAAAATGCCAATACATATATAGAAAAGAAAACCTTAGTATATTAGTATTCAACTTTCAAAGGAAAGCTTAGGAACAATCATGTCCCAGCTAAGTTATATGTTAAAAAGTTCAAGTTGTAAGTAACTTGTGAAAACAAATAATGCGAGCGTGATGTTTAATCCTTGTCATTTTATTCCTGACAACATTTCATTTTTCTAACGCATGATCTTAGTCAAGTATATAAACAACATGTACTCAAATAAAAAAGAAAAGTAACTTTTTTGATAATCATGAAAATATTTTGACACAAAATAGCTATAAGGATTCCAATCAATATAGTGTAATACTAATTTCACTTCAAGCTTTGGTTGTTGTTTAAATGGAAATGGTACTAAGTATTTTTTAATTTCATAGTTAAAAGACAAAAACAAAATCAAAAGAAACATCCAAAATATAATCAAACAATAAAGAGAGGATATCATGGAATGGAAATTGTAATTATAAAAAATTTGTTTACGTGTGTCCTGATATGGAAGTATACGCCATTCCTAAAACATTTGCTTGCCCAAAATAACCATGAGGTGAAATAATCACAACATTAAAAACCATAGGAATTCCTACTAGAAACATTTCCAAATTCGATGGCTTAGGTGTCTAAGCGATCTCTAACAACGAAAGAACCATATCCACGATGTGATATACATTGTCTCCCCATCCTTTTTCCAATCACATTTCCTGTAACCTGCCCACAACAGAGACAAGTAACAATCAAACAAAGACATTGACATTTGTTTTTATCTTTTATATCTACAAAATTTGAATCGGATTTGTTTCATAAACATATTAATTCATATTTAAAGTCTTCCTGGCATATGAGAAAGTATCAATCAAGTAGGACATCAGAAAAATCAACCTCAATGAGGTCCTAAAATAATTTCTACAATATCAATATTTTTCTTGTTGTGATATCTTGGGTATAAAAAATAACATATTTGCAAAATAAAAATGCATATATTACTTATGCTCAAACGCTGTATATGGTGCATTCTTAAGCAATTTTTTAAAATGCTCCTTTTCCTAATTTACCAGAGTGAATTGTAGCTTGGTTAAACTATGTATTTTTTCATTCAACATCAATTTCTGCAAGATAAATGCTACACATTATTCTTTCCCATTTCTCAACATGCTACATATGATAAATTGACAGTCACATAAAACAAGAGCAAACCATTTTCTAACCAAAACAAAAAACAAATAGTGTCTCTAATAAAACGTCATTATAATATTAGAAAATGAAAAGAGGGTGGACCATTTTTGTTGTTTGAATTTTCCTATTTTTGTTATGAAAGTGCTGGAGCTTTAGGAACCAACAAATGTGAGGCAAGTTGTAAATGTGAAAAAATTATGTTGACCTAATTTGTAGACTTCTTCAAAATGATGTGAATGATTCCATTTTTGGATGTGGTAAATCTCATAATAAGAAATGTCATGTATTCAAATAAATTACACTACAATGACTACCATGGGCCTCCACGAGTTATAGGTCCTCAGTATGTTAATCTTGATGATGAAATAGAGATGGCAACGATAAGTATGGGTGGTCCTAGTTTGTATGGTGGATATCTTCAAACCAAGGTCGTCATCTCAATGAAGCTAGGTTCTGACATGGTAAACCTAGATCTGGTCTTCACCCAATTTCATTCCATCATACTTCGTCAAGACTCAAGAGGAAATAATGGCCCTTAGCTTATAATAGGGTTGCCTTTGAAGTTATAGATAAAGCTTATCCAAAGCAAATAGATTTTTGGGCTCCAAGAGATATGGATAATTTAAATGATAACAATTATATGTTTTTTCCCAAGATTCAAATGTAGGGATACATTTTATGGATTTTACTAATAAATATAATGAGAGAAATAATCCATGAGAAGAATCTACTGGTCATTGTGATTAGGGAAATACTCGGAGATAATAAGACTATTTAGGTTCAAATCAAAGATGGTGTTGATTATTGTAGCTCCTCATTTGTTGGTAGTTTTTAAGGTAGGATTTTTAGTTCTACAAGGGTGGGGTCCTTCAGCGTAATTGCATCTGCCTTGGTCCTATCACCCAAAAGCAAAACATAATCAACAAAGAGTAAATATGTCAAGTTTAGGGCAACTCCTATTTGTATAGTTGTCAAGATTATAGTTCTTTTTGACTCTATTATAACTCTATTGAGACCACCTATGCTACAGTAAAAAATAGCAGAGGAGCCATTAGTCATACCTAGCCATGGTCTCTTGTAGGCATGATAGAAGAATAGGCTGAGCCATGGTCTATACCTTCTTTGCTTAGTTTTATTTTCCTATTGGCAGCAGGGTTTGACCCTTATTTCAACCACTCTATTTTTTTCATGACTTACATAGCCTTGTCACTTGTGGATAATTTATTCAACCCCTATACAACATACAGACTGATCTATATGACCATTTTTCAATCCTTAAAAAAAATTAATTTCTTCAAGGCACTATGCGATCGATTTACTTCGGTCCCAAAAACACATTATCTTGCACGAAAAAAAGGAATAAGACCCATAGATGACAAAATTAGGTTCCTATCAATCAGTGCAAAGCTTAACAATGCCCGACACAGGGCAAGGTTGTTCGAGCATATAAAATAGGGTAGGTTACAAAGCTAATAGGCTGTGTAATAGTAATATTTCAGAGCCTTTTGTTTACTTCATGTATATCTCTACAAGAAGTTCCTTTAAGGCCAATAATGTATTACTAACTATCTAATGGTAGAGATTGTTTTATTCCATCAAAACTCATGTAAAGGATGGAAAGACAAACGTGTGCAGGAAAAAAGCTGACGGTGAGATTTTTATGCATATTTAGTCAGAGCACAAGCTAAAAACTAACCAACCATTCACTTGTCAACATGAGATAGCACAGATAAACCACAAATTTGATCAAGAAAAATTGTGAGCAGGCTACCTTGAAATTTTCTTAATTACATATGTCTACTAATGCCGACTGGATACAAACATTGAATGTTTTTCTTCTTGAGAAATCCAATAAAATCCCCTCATTTCTTGGGCATGAAGCTTTCTAAATGAACAGATTTGTTGTACAAAGCAGATAATATAGGCTCCCCCTTTAGTCTCTTAATATCTTCCAAAACAGTTCTAGGAACTTCTATTGCATGACCATTTTCTAATAAGCTTCCTGGCTTTGTACCTCCATCCTTGATTTCCCTTGCTATATCTTGAATAAATAATATCCCTTCAACAACCATTTTTGTGAGAATCCTACCAAGGAACTCAGGAGCCTTGTCTGCATCAATAGTAGCATCCTCCAATGAAAATAGTACAGTCTACAACCTAGAAACATCAAAATTATATATAGTTGTAATTCATAATCGAAAATGGCCATAGACTATAGCAGTCATAAAATAAATTCAAACTTGAATCAGAGAAAACACAAAATTTCACACTACCCTTTAGTAAGTTTTCCTGGATTTAGCAAGAAAGGCTCAAACTTGCATAAATGTGTAAGTAGATTCCCCAGAAGATCAATTTCAACATCTTTCCTGACAAAAGAATCTAATATCCAAAGAGAAACCATAGTTGAATGGAACAATGGTGCTTTAAGGTCATCTACACAAACATTTGCCTCCTTCAAATCTCTCACACTAGATGGTATGTCATGCAAAATTAAGAAAAACTCAGGGAAACTTGTCGACTTCTCTAAAATACATAATGAAAATGCATGGAAGCTTTGTAAATGAATGCACCTGTAATATTATTTGATTGTCATTTCATCCTTTTTCCTAAGTTGAACCTCAAATAGTTGTGAACTCAAAGTTCTTTGAGAATAATGTTATTACAGTTGAAATTCAGCAATTGTAGTCTTCCCACCTCTGTCACCTGATAATTATGAATTCTTAAACTCTCTTATGTCATTATACAAAACATTTATTTCCTAGACACATGATTTTTCCAATAAAGGCTTTTATGCAGCATAAATTCTTGTCAAAATTTCATCTCTCATACCAACTAGCATCCAATTTGAACTGCAACCTGAAATCGGACCTGCACCTGTTCGTCTATTACTCAGAGATGTGAATGGTGGAATATCTGCTAGAGCACTCTTAGTATATGGAAAAGGTTGAGCCCTCCATCATATTCCCTTGACAAGACCTCCCTTACGACCAAGAGTCAAGTGGCCATCATCAGAAGCTCTGTGTGTTGAAGGGCTTAGCATAGACTAATTTTCAAATTGAGCCTTATCCACAATCTGAGCATCTTGACTAGTGAATCCACGGTCACGTGGTCCCATATGGGGTTGTGGCCCTTTAATCCCACCCATATGTGGAAGTGAACCGATCTCTGCACCTGCCATGTAAGGTGGCATCGCGGGTCCTCTCACACCATGATCAAGTGGTGTCACAAGTCTCCGACCTAAATGTCCCATATTGGTACCTCGAGAGTGGCCTCCCTGTCCATGTAGTTCTTGCACAGCATCACGATGCACTTCCTCTATTTTCTTGGGGCCCTCAACTTTCCTCCTTTGTTGTTGTCCATTCCTCCTCAGATCAATCATATCCTTCAACATGAACCTCAACCTAGAGGGAAGCCCTTGGTTATTGGACACTTTTGTCATCCTATCGAAGTAAGCATCAATACGTTCCTTGGCCTTTGAATGGTCAATCATCTGACCAATACTGCTCATCAATTTGCACAAAGCTTCAACATTTTCCTCCTCTAGATGTTGAAATTCACCAAATAATTTCTTGATGCATGCATGCGTAATTATTTCAGTCAGCATACTTTCTTTATAAATCTCACTAATAAAACTTATATTTCCTAGCATTCATCGTCGTGCTGCAGCCTTCTTCTCCCGTCTTTCTTCTGCTGAAAGGATATTTTCACCATGCTCTTCTGCCTTCTCAGCCTCTGCCTCTTCTCTTTCATCTTTTTCAAATTCTTCCTGACATTTGTTCAACAAAACTCACTTGAAAACAACCTTCTCATTATCTTCATAAATTTCTGGTATTCCTGCAGCAAAGCTGAAAACAGAATTTTGCATACATTTCACAAAAAGTCGGCTCCATCAAGGCTTTATCAAATAGTTGAGATATTATACCATGAAGACATGATGCAAAGTCAATGTTCACTTCTTTGACCTGTTCAAAAAGTTTCTCAAAGTTTCGGGGCATTAATTTATTAAGGATGGATTTAATTTTTCTTTGTTTCAACCGATCCTCATCAAAAACCTTGCCCACTTCATATCAGTTCTCTGCGAACCAGAAGTACGTTGCCACCTATCAAAATCAGAATTATTTCTCACTAGTCCAACTTGTGGAAGTGGTGCTTGCACATAAGGCCCTCCAGGAAGCATGGCATTCATACTCATTTGTGTTGCACGGGTATTTATTGAAAAGCCAACATTATAACCTTGGCCAGGTCGAAACACAGTAGAGGAACCACTAAGATCCGTATCCGTCCGCATATCACAGCCATCAGCAAAAGCATCCACCGGCTTGGCCCGTCTATCATCATCCAAACTGGCCATATTACTCCCACAACGTTCAAGTAGATAATTCCCACTCAGCTGCCTGTCAAGTCCTCTTGCAGTGCTTGCTAATGCATCAGCCTTTCCTACATGACTTGCAAGTGCTTGGGAATTTCCAAGTAATTCAATAGTGTCTAGACAAATTTCAAAATGATTTGGTAGATCTTTGCATTGATCCTTTATTTCCAACGAAAAATATCTGGAGTACTTTCTGTCTCCTGAAAATTTAGTAACTAAAATAGCTACTTGATTCATACGAGTTGAAAGCTCAGCTGCATCTTCCCAGTCATCCACTTCTTTCAGGACTTGCTTCCCAGGCTCTTTTGAAGAAGTCTTACTCTTGACAACATCGGTTACTATTTTGGATGGTTCTGGAAGGTTCACATCTTCCTCCTCTTGAACCTTATAAGCATTATATAAATCCCTGTGGGAGCTGCAGCATATAGCTAACTGAAAAAATCCTTCTTTTTATTCTTCTTGTTGACAACTACTACCATGGCAGCATCACCAATATTTACAACATTATTCTTCGCAGAAACATTGGAAGAACTTTTATTTTCCTTTTCTTTCAATCTAGCTACTAAATCCTGCTTGCCTTCACTTTCAACAGGAAAAGATGACACCTGAAGTTGAGCAGATGTTTCACAAATATCACTATTAGTGGTGGATACTTGACCCTTATCTTGTGTGTCAATTGCCTTCACATTAGCAGCTGAACCTTCCCCTAGTAATTTACCACTATCATGGTTAACCCTACCTTTGTTTCTATATCCACAAGATTGTTTTCAGTCAAAAACTTTGTTACCAGACAGAAAACCTGGTTTTTCCTACAAAATAGCCATATCAGCTTTAGGGAGCACTGTTGTAGCTTCTGATTGTAATTCTCATTCAGACACCTTGCCTGTATCTGCTGTTGACTGCTCAGATACAACTAACACTTCACCCTTTTTGTCTTTGAGCAGATTTTGATCAACAACCACTGTGGCATTGTCATGCGTAGCCAGTTGAGATGACAACCTACTCTCATGCATTCCATTGATTTTGCTCTCCCCGGCATGAAAACTAGATTTTTCTCTTCCAATGATAGAATTGGAAAAACAAGTCAGCTCTTTGTTTATGATAGCATCAGGTGAACTTGACAACTCAAATGGGGAATCATAAACCACAACAGTCCCATGCTCAAGATGGAGAACATTTCCAAGATCTTGCTTCTCTCCAATTAGAAAATTAACAAAATTATTGCTGCAGCTTTGTCTAACATTATCACTTGTTGATTCAGATTGTTTATTCTTCACATTTCTAAGTTTTGAATATAATTTAATGCCATCCTCACTACATGTATTCTCCCACAGGCCATGAGTAATGTCCATGGCGAGGCTGTGATCTGGCAGCAAGCCAGGTAACTGATGATGACCCAGGTTCAGGATCTAGATGGCATGCTACCCATGATAATCTCATTGAATCAGTTGGGGTTACTGGGTTGGGTTAGGAAAAGTGCCTCTCATGGACATCTGGGAAGGCTCCAACATGAATGGCCCAGGGACACATGCATATTTATACTCGCCTTAAGATTTTTCCTTGCTTTCCTCATTGGAGAAGACAAGATATAAATTTGTTATAGATTTTGAATAGATGACACAACCTCTTCTAGGCCTATTGTCCATGGTTGAATATGCCTCTTACATTTTCAAGCTCAAAGAGTTGGCATAACTGGTCATTTCCAATTTTACTAGGAATTTTGCTAGTTTCATGCCATTAGGTTCCAATTTTGAATCCCATGTGTGAGGTGTGCTATCCACTAGTTTATATTGGGGTTTGCACAAAAAATCCAGAATATGAAAATGAAGGAAATAAGGGATCTACTTCATATATTTTCACAGTTGGCTGATCCCATGGAGTTAACAAGGTAGCACTATTCATCAACAATGGAGAAAATCAGTGACAAATAACAGTGATTGTTTATTTTGAATCCTTTAAGTATGAGATCACAGAAGACAGTAGTCAGATTAAAATTTCAAAGAGGACAACAACCATTGAAGGCACAACAAGTCTTCAAAGTGTGGAAGAATTCGTGCTTTTGCAAAAGTTTATACAAGGCAGGAGGGATATTACACCTGTCTCCAGGGCACACAGAATCAGTTAGAAGTGTTCAAGAATTTTTGCATACAGATATTAGTGTCACTCAAGGAGTCCTCCTTGAGATATTTGGCCACAAAAGATGTAGAAATATAACATGTCAGAATCAGCTTCCTATGGATGATTGCAGCTGTGAATTTTGTAGCACCAAGAGTGTATTATGTAGCCTTTACATGTGTGTTATTTGGAGCAAAATTTACTTTCAAGTGAATACTTTCTGATGGGTAGTCTGTGATCTTTTTTCCCACTAGACATAGACAGATTGTGCAATCGGTGATGGCTACAGTTTACAAAGAAATTGATGTCTTTAAGTATTTAATGGTGTTTGTAACAGTGATAAGTGTCTTTGATATTACAAATGTAGTGTCTATGTCATGACAAAATCACAGGTTCCATCAGCTTTTTTGGCAAAATATTATTAAAGGATTATCTACAGAGGAACAATTAGAAAGGGAAATGACTCTCTAGTTGGCAAAATACAACTACAAAGTCTATTCTACAATTGGCCAATTTTGAAAATATCAAATAAATGTGTAGTCCGATAAGGAACATAACAGACCAAAAAATATTATCTTGTTGGCCTGGAAGAATGTGTATAAGGCTTGCAGCAGCTTGGGTCTATGTTATGGGGGATTGGATTAATAAGGCTTTAATGGAAAAGATGGTCTGACATATTTGCAAGGAAGAAAACAAGCTTTAAGGCAAGCTACACGGGCACCATATCCCCAGAATGCCTGCTCGTTCATCTGCGCTTCGTTTGGTACAACCTGGACATAATTAAGGATTATATTTTTTGGGATAGCAAGGATGGATCCAAGGCTAAGGTTGTGAGAACTCATGGAACTTGAAGATAACGCTTTCTAGCATGGAAGATTTAGCAAGTCCAAAGAGGCCCTTACAACAACTCTTGGGATCTATTGTTTGGAACTTTAGGTATGAAGCTGAATATGGACACCTTTAAGGAGAGACATAGGAAAATATTGGAGGAATTTAGAACCCAGATCAATAGAGATGCAACAAAACAATCAACAAAGATCCTATAAATTTCAAAATTCCAACGAGGGGGGGCAGGATGACTGAAAATGGAGAGCTTCCAAGACTGGATTGTACATGGTAAAGAGAGGTCATGAAAGAAGGTGCAACTTCAAAAAAACCTGGAAGAAGGTTTGGGTGAAGGAGGAATTAACTAAAGAAAAGATTTTATTACAACTATCCACTGAAAAACAACCTAACACTGGATCATATCCTGAGGAAAATACTTCCTTGGCCCTTCTTAATGCCCTATTTGCCTCTGCTCCTTATGTGTGAGTACCCCTGTCTTATTTCAAGTCATTTTAGAGAGAAACATGACCTCAACTAGAGATTTCCTACCTTGTTACCATATCTCTTTCAAAACTGGCATAAGATATCACAATCCCCAAAGCTTAAAGAAAATTGGAAACATGTTGCCAGCTATGGAAGTTTGGTTAGAAAAAAACATAAGGATTTTCAGATATCAGTCTTTGAGGAAGCCCTTGAGAAATACTAGTAGCAAGCGTGGGGACATTTATAATTGAAATAGTAAAAGCCATTGTGTCTAGAGAGAGAAATCCCCCAGCAGATGATTGTTGAATTTAAAAACCAAGGCAGCTTAAATCCTCCATCCCTGACAAAGGAAGTGGGACCTGCCATAACAATCAAACTAAGAGACAAGGAGGATATTTAAGACACAATAGACCTATGGGAAACTTTAACAATCTAGCTAAGATAGAGGCATGTTCAAGGGATTAAAACTGTCTTTTCAAATAGGATTTGCTCATTTGAATTGGAAGAGGACTTTGCCATAATCATCAGAGCTTGGATGAGTAGTCAAGGGGCTTATGTTGCATTCAAGATTGAATTGCATTATAGATGAAGTTGGTGAAATTACAAGTAGGTTCGCATCTAGAAACGTAAATCATTACCCAAAACATCAAAACATAGCAACTGATTTTTTTTTCCAATAAGGGTTTGATATGCTGGAAAAGATGGCAATGTTCTTCTACTTGAATAAAGGGTTGGGTGAAATTATTATTGATAATATCAAGGAAAAGAATCAAAGTTTTAAATGGCACTATTATAAGGTAATTCACATTTAATCTCATCATGAACCCTGTTGTAACAACCCAAGGATGACCCCTATGTGTGATGTACATATTATGTTTAGGCTGGTGACCCGTGAGGCCGTTGGAACTCCTGGAAACCACAAGGCTTTGGAACATCCCTGGATGGTCGAGTTGGACACCTTGGAAGGGTAGTGGCATGTGCCGATTGAGTATGGATGTAGAAAAGGGGTTGCCCTACTTGGGTTGTGGGGTTAATGGGGAAATGAGCCTATTGGTTGGACGTTGTTGGGTTTGATACATTGAACTGGTTATGTACAGTAATGGTATGTGCAAGGATTTAGATAAGCCATTGTCCTATGGAGTCAAAGCCCTAGCCCAGGGGTGACCCGTTGTTGAGAAAATGTGAGCATCGTGGTCTATGGTTGGGTGGAAGTTGGAACATCTGAAGATTTGCAGCCAATTTGTCTCTCTTATCAGATAAGTGTTTATCTTAATGTTTATATGACTTCTGTTATAATTAATTATATATTATTATGTGCTTCATGTGAATAGTAATCTAAATGGTGTTATTATGAAATTACATTCCTGTATATGAGAGAAATGCATCATAGAATGCATTAAGCACAGATAACATATGTTACAGGAGGTGAATTGAAGAAAAAAAATCACCAAATAATGGGTTACATAGGTAGTTAAACACCCCAGTAGGTGACTGGGGGCATTACACTTGCAAGGCTTTAACTCAGGCCTCCCTTAATTATATGAGTGTGCAAGATGGTGACTCCTTATGGGGGAAGATATAATGGAAGGAGTTTTTATTCAGATCAAATTCATTTTTTCAGTGCACTGTCTGCTTATTTTTCACCTTAGCCATCCTTTGTTTCTCTTAACAGTTTGGTTCAATAGCTGACGAGTACCTTGTGATTGAAGATTATGAGCAATAAGACATCATGGTGAAGAAAATTCTAGAGACGAAAGTAAAGAGGCCATGGAGTGGGGGATGGAAATTTGAACCCCTGCCTGTGATCCCTCAAAACCACCAAGGCAAAAAAACCCTTATTAACAAAAAGTCGTGTCTGAAAGAAATGGAAGTTCTATATGATGCGGAGGGAGGCTGCATGAAAGGAGGATACAGAACATAGTAATTATGTAAAGGGTGGCTACTAGAAGAGAAATTGTAGGAAGAGCCACAACAAGGGGGAGCATGGATTATCTAATGTTTGATTCAGGATCAAGGAGGAGCCCCACACAAATGTACCATAACCAAACCATGATCTTGTGCCTGAACATAATATTCAGTAGCTTCTGGGCGAATCTTTGCTGCAGGCTGAAGTAGCAAAGAAAGATCGATATTTTCAAGCTTCTTATTATTGTCTATAACCACTTTATCCATCTCTAGAATATCTGCACAACTGAACATATGCTTTACAGTTCTGAAACCCATATCAGACAAAGTTCACGATGCTTTCTGTTAAATCTTCAAATAGGATAAATATGTTATGGAAACTTATAATTTGTAGCATGCACTCTTTCTATCCTAAAAGAAGTCATTATCATGCTCAAAAATGAAGAAACTAAGTTTGAACACGCAATTTTGTGTTAGATGGGCTAGGTGTAGATTAAGGGTGCCTTAGTCTGAGATCAGGTGTGGCACTAGCCTTATAGTCTATATTTTTGGACTTATTATGTTGTTGGTATGCCTTCAAAAGGAGTTGAAACCCTAAATTGCTTCAAACTCTATCAACCTTGTGTATTGATGTGCTTTAAGGACACTTTAAACAATGTCACAAGGTGTAATCCTCATCACCAATGCTAAGAGATGAGAAATTATGTGTTATATGACTCAGTTTCAGAGCATATATCATCAAACAATGATGCAATAAACTTTAGGACTTGACCACATAAAATACATAGAGAAACAGTGAGAACCAAAGCAAATTTTTTATGTCAGTGGAAAATCTGAGTATGTTGTTGAGCTCATTGTTGAATTTTATTGCATTAGAAGGTGTTCAATACTTCATTGTGCAATAATAATAAAAAATTAATCGAGGTGTAACATGGCACATTTCAGACCTTGCTGCATAGTGAGTAAAATGACATACAAGAAATAAATCGCATGCGTTGAGGTGTTAAATGAATAACCAGGAAGTTGTTCATACCATGGATCATGCAATATCCACCAAAAACAAAATTAGATCTGAAGGCTTGAATTTAACCCTAGACATCAATCTCAAATGGCATGAATTGTTCCACTTATTATTAAGTAGGTTGTTCACCCTATTCTGACATTAATTAGTCTTCTTTGAGTGTTTAGATCATAAAGATATCTCAATATTGGCACAGGTCATTGTAAATTGACCTCAAATGAGCAATACATATTCAATTTTCCCAAGCATGACAACTCAATTAAGTGCTTGTCTTAGATCCAAGATAATTAAATGGGTGAAATAAAAATATAGAAAATTAAATAACCTTGGATCTAGTGACCTAGATTTAGAGATATAGAAAGCAAAACCCTCCAAAGAATTCAGAGCAATATTCCTTTTTCTAATGAATCATCAATAAGGTAGTTCAACCATGAACCCATTACATCTTCATGAATGGAACTAGAATTATTTAATGACATTTCATGTACAACTAAATCCAAAGTATTATCCTATCGATAAGAGAAGTCTTCCCAGGTAACACAACATCATCATTTTATAGTGTTTTGACAGTTTAGTTGGAAAAGGACGCTTGACCACTTTGTTCACAACCTGACCATTTTCCACAGGAGTTCTTCGACATCATTCTCTACATCCTGGATCTCTTATGTAGTTGTACATAATCCCAATTCACCCCTGTCACATCTTAACATGCTATATATCCATTATAAGTTAATGTTGAGGAAGAATCCATTTTTTAGGCATGAACAAACTCTACAAATGGATGCATAGGAAGTAAATATTCCAGTTTTTGGAATGGTAGAATATTATACATGAATCAATAGAAAGTGAACACAACCTGTGAACCATCATATTTTGGAATAATGGAGATGGAAAATGAAGTTTTGACAATGACTCTCTAATTGTACTTTGAGCCCATTATTGAATGCAACCACATTCACACATTGGCGGTGGAACTAGAATATTTCTAGTAGTTTATTGAGTACAAAATGCATTTATGTCCAACAAACTTGTAAGATTAAGACATGGAAAATAAACCAACAACTAGCAATGAAAGAGGCTGATCCCAACAGTTCTGGAATGCAGTTTGAATACCTTATTTTTAAGTTGGAAATTACGCAGCATTGAGTTCGATGCTTCTTCACTTTCATGATTTCCTCATCCCACACCAACTATCAGCCCTAACGTTTTCCTTTGAATTTAATCCCAAACTAGTGTTTTCTACTGCACATGTGGAAATAAAGAAAACAATTTTTTCAATGTCCACAAATGACCAAAATAGGTCAATGGGACAACTATCTCAAATCCTTCACAAGGTGATAAGCCCAGTGGAAAAGGGAAGTGTCACCACTATCGCCGAGGCAACAACTTTCCTCATTTTAGTGAAACTCTACCTGTGCCCTTTCTCCTAGGCCTGTGCATCTGCACAATATCCATAACCAGCTCCCTTGCTACCATTCACATCAATACAACCTCCCTACCCATCACCCTGTGTCTCCTACTGTCATTCTTGTTCCCCATCACTCTCCCCCAACACATACCCTTGCAAAAAAACAACAAATATATGGACAATTTACTTGTTGCATTCATTGATTTTAATGTATTTATCACACATATTTAATTGTTATTCTCACAGATTAGTCAAAATTTAATGAACAAGTTGTAGATTTATTGCATATTTTGAAGGATTTAGGACTAGATCCATGCTTCTGATTCACTAATTGGTTAAGTGATAGATTTTGGATTCTGAATCGACCAATTATCCTAAATACATGCCCTAGAATTAGCATTCACTATCTTTTAAGTGAGGATTATTGTCGACGACAGTTTCAGCTTTCCTAAACTGTCCAATCAAACCCCTTGGGATTTATTCAAGGGGAAAAAGTGATTGACAACACTGCCTGTCTGATTTTGGATTAGGAACAAAGAAAACTTCACTTTGAGAGACCATGGATCCTTGTACAAATCAACAAAGAATAATGCCCATTGAAGATGATGAAGCCCACAACTCAGAAAAAGTAGTGTTCTGAGTATTGATATTTACATTAAGGAAAATTCTATTTTTGATATTTTATAGCTATAAATTGCTAATATATTTCCATTGAGAAATTATGCTTTCAATTATTTCTCTCTTTGAATGTAGATGTAGCTGAAAGTTGCAAAACCATTTAAATAATTTATCCAATATTATACTGTCCTATGATTTACCAACATCACAATGGATCCATAATGACACTCATTCTATGTTTAAGATTCTAAATGATATGGAGTTTCGAAACAAACCTGTGACAACCATGGGTAAAATTGTTGATGCACTTCACTCACTAGATCTCCCTTTATAACTGATTGTATAACCTGTCCATTCATAAAAGTTGTTAAAAGTCACCACTTGTTAGCAACACTAAAATTAAGATGGGGAGAGCCATGCCTTAAAATTACCCATTTCAAGAGTTAAAGTATAGTTCATTTAGTTTCGAAAGCATTTTTAAAATTTCAAACTGCAACTGCATACATAAAATACACTTCTAGTTGGAACTTAGTTTAGATCATATATGATAGTGAATATTCTATTGTATAAGAAAGAACGCACCTAACTCATACCAGTGCATGTTATCCTAGATGATGCAACATTTCTTCTACTTAAATGTTGATGTACCAATGAAAGGGTCAATTCTCACAGCAATGCTTGCTGGAAGTCCCAATAGGGAAACATCTTGAACTATTAGGACCAAAAACATATGCACCAGAAGCCTGCAGGCAAAGTCATTAAAGTAGATTATAAGGATTGTTTCCCTTATTGGTAGAGAGAAACATTTAAAAAATATAAAAACGTAATATTATTAAACATATATGAAAAATGAAACTTCCTTCAATGAATCATTACTCTTAACCAACCATATCCTATTCACCATAAACAAAATATCAGAGAAGGAACTAAATCCTAGCAAGAGGATATAATGTCATTGTAAATTATTTATTAAATACAACAATCCTAGCCTATATTGCTTTAAGTTTTGATTTTAAAAGTAAATTTTAACAAGATCCTGGTGCATCAGTGTTCAATAATGACTTTGTATTCATATTAGTTCAATATTACCTTGAGTTCTTACATTAGAAGGTAAACATGCAACACTCAGTGTTCTCGTTTTTCTAGTATTTAGAAGACGACCAAAATGTGAGAATGAATGGCATACATTACTGAAATGCCTTGTTTATGAGAGTATAGTTGCAATTAGAAGTGGAGCATATGTAACTCAATTTGAATCGGATTTGTTTCATAAACATATTAATTCATATTTAAAGTCTTCCTGGCATATGAGAAAGTATCAATCAAGTAGACATCAGAAAAATCAACCTCAATGAGGTCCTAAAATAATTTCTACAATATCAATATTTTTCTTGTTGTGATATCTTGGGTAGAAAAAATAACATATTTGCAAAATAAAAATGCATATATTACTTATGGTCAAACGCTGTATATGGTTCATTCTTAAGCAATTTTTTAAAATGTTCCTTTTCCTAATTTACCAGAGTGAATTGTAGCTTGGTTAAACTATGTATTTTTTCATTCAACATCAATTTCTGCAAGATAAATGCTACGCATTATTCTTTCCCATTTCTCAACATGCTACATATGATAAATTGAAAGTCACATAAAACAAGAGCAAACCATTTTCTAACCAAAACAAAAAACAAATAGTGTCTCTAATAAAACGTCATTATAATATTAGAAAATGAAAAGAGGGTGGACCATTTTTGTTGTTTGACTTTTCCTATTTTTGTTATGAAAGTGCTGGAGCTTTAGGAACCAACAAATGTGAGGCAAGTCGTAAATGTGAAAAAATTATGTTGACCTAATTTGTAGACTTCTTCAAAATGATGTGAATGATTCCATTTTTGGATGTGGTAAATCTCATAATAAGAAATGGCATGTATTCGAATAAATTACACTACAATGACTACCATGGGCCTCCACGAGTTATAGGTCCTCAGTATGTTAATCTTGATGATGAAATAGAGATGGCAACGATAAGTATGGGTGGTCCTAGTTTGTATGGTGGATATCTTCAAACCAAGGTCGTCATCTCAATGAAGCTAGGTTCTGACATGGTAAACCTAGATCTGGTCTTCACCCAATTTCATTCCATCATACTTCGTCAAGACTCAAGAGGACATAATGGCCCTTAGCTTATAATAGGGTTGCTTTTGAAGTTATAGATAAAGCTTATCCAAAGCAAATGTATTTGTGGGCTCCAAGAGATATGGATAATTTAAATGATAACAATTATATGTTTTTTCCCAAGATTCAAATGTAGGGATACATTTTATGGATTTTACTAATAAATAGAATGAGAGAAATAATCCATGAGAAGAATCTACTGGTCATTGTGATTAGGGAAATACTCGGAGATAATAAGACTATTTATGTTCAAATCAAAGATGGTGTTGATTCTTGCATCTCCTCAGTTGTTGGTAGTTTTTAAGGTAGGATTTTCAGTTCTACAAGGGTGGGGTCCTTCAGCATAATTGCATCTGCCTTGGTCCTATCACCCAAAAGCAAAACATAATCAACAAAGAGTAAGTATGTCAAGTTTAGGGCAACTCCTATTTGTATAGTTGCCAAGCTTATAGTTCTTTTTTACTCTGTTATAACTCTGTTGAGACCACCTACGCTACAGTAAAAAATAGCAGAGGAGCCATTAGTCATACCTAGCCATGGTCTATTGTAGGCATGATAGAAGAATAGGCTGAGCCATTAATTAGAATTACAAAGATATTGAGGAAAGACAACTCATTATCTAGTTAACCAATTGCACATTCAACCCTATATGGATGAGTAGCCCTAAATAAAGCTAGTTTTCTCTATCATATGCCTTGGAAAGACAAACTCACTAACATTGCTTGTATTTTTTTGGTTTGATGTTATAAATTCCTTCTTGGGCTACTCCTATTCTGTAATGGATTTGTTTCCCAGGAATGATGCAAAATTGTTCTAATGTTATGGAATCAGCTTAGTGGATTTTGACCCTAAATGCACTAATTTTTGCAATGATTTTGTAGATGCAATTACATAGTGATATGGGTCTGAAATCATCTCATTCTTGTCTAATTTTTTGGATTAAAGTCTGAAATGTTGAATTGAAAGCTCCCAAATATTGCCTGTGTACTTTAATTTGTCAGCAATTCTTAGTTGGTCTATTTGAAGGAAGTCATAGAACCCCTAGAAGAATTATATTGTCCTGCGAAGTGGCTGAGGGTTCTTATACTTTTGGAAAAAAAGGAAAACTGTTTGTCATTCTTCCTTTGATATTCAATCCATCAATGCCTCATTACCCACCTCACCTACAAAATTGGGGAAATATGAAGTCATATTTAACTATCTCTCTTAAATTTATTCTATCATCCTCTTTATAAATTCCCTCAAAATGGTATGTTGATGAGAAAATTGCTCCTCGAGATGAGACACCTTCTCATGAGGCAGAGTTCGTTGATAAACAACATCTTGAGGCAGTTGTTCATTATAATTATGAGATGTTGAAGAGAGAAAATATTTGCTATTTAGTAAAGGCTATGCAATAATTTTAGTGATTTGGTACAAGGAAAGACATGGGCAGTGAGGGAATTGTGGAGATTCCCTACAACTCTTTTCCCAAGTGTGACACGTGAGGATGTATGCTTATTAAACAACTATATTTGAGAACGTGCACCATTTTGAAGGCAAGGCTATTTTGGATGTAGGCGCAGGAAGTTTGATGCAGGCTCTTGCACTCGACTCGACAACCCACCTGCTTACCTATTACTATGATCTATGCGCTTCCCCACTTGTCAACTGTAGTTGCTCTAATTCTTAGTCATATTGTGTTTGACGACCCGTCGCTGCGGCTTCAACTAGGCTACTCAACCACATGTGTGGTGGTTATTAAACCTGCACTAACATAGGTCTAACTGGCTTTGATAGCACTCCTCCATCCACAAACTAATTATGCTGACAGCTGCCCTTCTATCGGTCATTTGAGTGTCTTTTCCATCGCGATTTCTCAACAGTTGAGTGGTGTCAACTAGTCTAGCCTGTGTTGCTTCCTTCTTAGTGAGTTTCCACCTTATGCTTCTTGTGGTTTTGTTTTTTTTGAGTGCAGGCTTGTGTGCAGGCCACAGTTCTTCCACCAACGAATGTTGACCATACCTTCCCACCTCTCCTGGAAAACTACACTCGAAACTACGTGCTTCTTCAAAGTGATGTTGGTAGATCATTTTCTACCAACTGGAATGTCGGCCACCCCTTCTTTGCGTGGTTTTCTTTTCCTATTGGCAGCAGGGTTTGACCCTTATTTCAACCACTCTATTTTTTCCATGACTTACATAGCCTTGTCACTTGTGGATAATTTATTCAACCCCTATACAACATACAGACTGATCTATATGACCATTTTTCAATCCTTAAAAAAAATTAATTGCTTCAAGGCACTATGCGATCGATTTACTTCGGTCCCAAAAACACATTATCTTGCACGAAAAAAAGGAATAAGACCCATAGATGACAAAATTAGGTTCCTATCAATCAGTTCAAAGCTTAACAATGCCCGACACAGGGCAAGGTTGTTCGAGCATATAAAATAGGGTAGGTTACAAAGCTAATAGGCTGTGTAACAGTAATATTTCAGAGCCTTTTGTTTACTTCATGTATATCTCTACAAGACGTTCCTTTAAGGCCAATAATGTATTACTAACTATCTAATGGTAGAGATTGTTTTATTCCATCAAAACTCATGTAAAGGATGGAAAGAAAAACGTGTGCAGGAAAAAAGTTGACGGTGAGATTTTTATGCATATTTAGTCAGAGCACAAGCTAAAAAATAACCAACCATTCACTTGTCAACATGAGATAGCACAGATAAACCACAAATTTGATCAAGAAAAATTGTGAGCAGGCTACCTTGAAATTTTCTTAATTACATATGTCTACTAATGCCGACTGGATACAAACATTGAATGTTTTTCTTCTTGAGAAATCCAATAAAATCCCCTCATTTCTTGGGCATGAAGCTTTCTAAACGAATAGATTTGTTGTACAAAGCAGATAATATAGGCTCCCCCTTTAGTCTCTTAATATCTTCCAAAACAGTTCTAGGAACTTCTATTGCATGACCATTTTCTAATAAGCTTCCTGGCTTTGTACCTCCATCCTTGATTTCCCTTGCTATATCTTGAATAAATAATATCCCTTCAACAACCATTTTTGTGAGAATCATACCAAGGAACTCAGAAGCCTTGTCCGCATCAACAGTAGCATCCTCCAATGAAAATAGTACAGTCTAAAACCAAGAAACATCAAAATTATATATAGTTATAATTCATAATCGCAAATGGCCATAGACTATAGCAGTCATAAAATAAATTCAAACTTGAATCAGAGAAAACACAAAATTTCACACTACCCTTTAGTAAGTTTTCCTGGATTTAGCAAGAAAGGCTCAGACTTGCATAAATGTGTAAGTAGATTCCCCAGAAGATCAATTTCAACATCTTTCCTGACAAAAGAATCTAATATCCAAAGAGAAACCATAGTTGAATGGAACAATGGTGCTTTAAGGTCATTTACACAAAAATTTTCCTCCTTCAAATCTCTCACACTGGATGGTATGTCATGCAAAATTAAGAAAAAGTCAGGGAAACTTGTCGAATTCTCTAAAAGACATAATGAAAATGCATGGAAGCTTTGTAAATGAATGCACCTGTAATATTCTTTGATTGTCATTTCAGCCTTTTTCTTAAGTTGAACCTCAATGAGTTGTGAACTCAAAGTTCTTTGAGAAGAATGGTCTTACAGTTGAAATTCAACAATTGTAGTATTCCCACCTCTGTAACCTAATGAGTAGGAATTATTAAACTCTCTTATGTCATTATCAAAAACATTTATTTCCTGGACACATGATTTTGCAAATAAAGGCTTTTCTGTAGAATAAGTTCTTTTCAAAATTTCATCTCTCATACCAACTAGCACTGAGTTTGAACTGCAACCTGAAATCGGACCTACACCTGTTCATCTATTACTCAAAGATGTGAATGGTGGAATATTTGGTAGAGCACTCTTAGCATATGGAAAAGGTTGAGCCCTCCATCATATTCCCTTGACAAGACCTCCCTTACGACCAAGAGTCAAGTGGCCATCATCAGAAGCTCTATGTGTTGAAGGGCTTAGCATAGAATAATTTTCAAATTGAGCCCTATCCACAATCTGAGCATCTTGACTAGTGAATCGATGGTGACGTGGTCCATATGGGGTTGTGGCCCTTTAATCCCACCCAT
Organism: Pinus albicaulis; assembly: GCA_034641835.2. NCBI lineage: Eukaryota > Viridiplantae > Streptophyta > Pinopsida > Pinales > Pinaceae > Pinus > Pinus albicaulis. Next base: position 734,800,727 of record CM076583.1, on the reverse strand, counting down.
ATGTGGAAGTGAACCCATCTGTGCACCGGCCATGTAAGGTGGCATCGCGGGTCCTCTCACACCATGATCAAGCGGTGTCACAAGTCTCCGACCTAAATGTCCCATATTGGTACCTCGAGAGCGGCCTCCCTATCCAAGTAGTTCTTGCGCAACATCCTGATGCACTTCCTCTATTTTCTTGGGGCCCTCAACTTTCCTCCCTTGCTGTTGTCCATTCCTCCTCAGATCAATCAGATCCTTCAACATGAACCTCAACCTAGAGGGAAGCCCTTGGTTATTGGACATTTTTTTCATCCTATCGAAGTAAGCATCAAATTTATGTTCCTTGGCCTTTGAATTTTCAATCATATGACCGATAGTGCTCATCAGTTTGCACAAAGCTTCAACATTTTCCTCCTCTAGATTTTGAAATTCACTAATTAATTTCTTGATGCATGCATGCGTAATTATTTTGGTCATCATACTTTCTTTATAAAGCTCACTAATAAACCTTATATTTCCTAGCATTTGTTGTCATGTTGCAGCCTTCTTCTCTCGCCTTTCTTCTACTGAAAGGATTTTTTCACCATGCTCTTCTGCCTTCTCAGCCTCTACCTCTTCTCTTTCATCTTTTCCAAATTCTTCCTGCCATTTTTTCAAAATAACTCGCTTGAAAACAACCTTCTCATTATCTTCATAAATTTCTGGTATTCCTGCAGCAAGCTAAAAACACAATTTTGCATACATTTCACAAAAAGTCGGCTCCATCAAGGCTTTATCAAATAGTTGAGATATTATACCATGAAGACATGATGCAACGTCAATTTTCACTTCTTTGACTTGCTCAAAAAGTTTCTCAAAGTTTCGGGGCGCTAATTTATTAAGGATGGATTTAATTTGTATTTGTTTCAAGTGATTGTCATCATAAACCTTGCCCACTTTATATCAGTTCTTTGCAAACCAGAAGCACGCTGCCACCTATCAACATCAGAATTATTTCTCACCAGTTCAACTTCTGGAAGTGGTTCTTTCACATAAGGCCCTCCAGGAAAGATGGCATTCATACTCATTTGTGTTGCATAGGTATTTATTGACATGCTAGCATTACAACCTTGGCCAGGTTGAAACACAGTAGAGGAACCACTGAGATTTGCATCCATCAGCAAAATAATCCATCGGCTTGGCCTGCCTATCATCATCCAAACTGGCCATATTACTCCCACGACGTTCAAGTAGATAATTCCCACTCAACTGCCTGTCAAGTCCTCTTGCAGTGCTTGCTAATGCATCAACCTTTCCTACATGACTTGCAAGTGTTTAGGAATTTCCAAGTAATTCAATAGTGTCTAGAAAATTTTTAAAATGATTTGGTAGATCTTTGCACTGATCCTTGATTGCCAACGAAAAATCTTTGGAGTACTTTCTGTTCCTGAACATTTAGTAACTAAAATGGATACTTGATTTATAGGAGTTGAAAGCTCAACTACATCTTCCTAGTCATCCACTTCTTTCAGGACTTGCTTCTCAGGCTCTTTTGAAGAAGTCTTACTCTTGACAACATCGGTTACTATTTTGGATGGTTCTGGAAGGTTCACATCTTCCTCCTCTTGAACCTTATAAGCATTATATAAATCCCTGTGGGAGCTGCAGCATATAGCTAACTGAAAAAATCCTTCTTTTTATTCTTCTTGTTGACAACTACTACCATGGCAGCATCACCAATATTTACAACATTATTCTTCGCAGAAACATTGGAAGAACTTTTATTTTCCTTTTCTTTCAATCTAGCTACTAAATCCTGCTTGCCTTCACTTTCAACAGGAAAAGATGACACCTGAAGTTGAGCAGATGTTTCACAAATATCACTATTAGTGGTGGATACTTGACCCTTATCTTGTGTGTCAATTGCCTTCACATTAGCAGCTGAACCTTCCCCTAGTAATTTACCACTATCATGGTTAACCCTACCTTTGTTTCTATATCCACAAGATTGTTTTCAGTCAAAAACTTTGTTACCAGACAGAAAACCTGGTTTTTCCTACAAAATAGCCATATCAGCTTTAGGGAGCACTGTTGTAGCTTCTGATTGTAATTCTCATTCAGACACCTTGCCTGTATCTGTTGTTGACTGCTCAGATACAACTAACACTTCACCCTTTTTGTCTTTGAGCAGATTTTGATCAACAACCACTGTGCCATTGTCATGTGTGGCCAGTTGAGATGACAACCTACTCTCATGCATTCCATTGATTTTTCTCTCCCTGGCATGAAAACTAGCTTTTTCTTTTCCAATGATAGAATTGGAAAAACAAGTCAGCTCTTTGTTTATGGCAGCATCAGGTGAACTTGAAAACTCAAATGGGGAATCATAAACCACAACAGTCCCATGCTCAAGATGGAGAACATTTCCAAGATCTTGCTTCTCTCCAATTACAGAATTAACAAAATTATTGCTGCAACTTTGTCTAACATTATCACTTGTTGATTTAGATTGTTTATTCTTCACATTTCTAAGTTTTGAATATGATTTAATGCCATCCTCACTACATGTATTCTCCCACAGGCCATGAGTAATGTCCATGGCGAGGCTGTGATCTGGCAGCAAGCCAGACAACTGATGATGACCCAGGTTCAGGATCTAGATGACATGCTACCCATGATAATCTCATTGAATCAGTTGGGGTTACTGGGTTGGGTTAGGAAAAGTGCCTCTCATTGACATCTGGGAAGGCTCCAACATGAATGGTCCGGGGACACATGCATATTTATACTAGCCTTAGGAGTTTTCCTTGCTTTCCTCATTGGAGAAGATAGGATATAAATTTTTTATAGCTTTTGAATAGATGACACAACCTCTTCTAGGCCTATTGTCCATGGTTGAATATGCCTCTTAAATTTTCAAGCTCAAAGAGTTGGCATAACTGGTCATTTCCAATTTTACTAGGAATTTTGCTAGTTTCATGCCATTAGGTTCCAATTTTGAATCCCATGTGTGAGGTGTGCTATCCACTAGTTTATATTGGGGTTTGCACAAAAAATCCAGAATATGAAAATGAAGGAAATAAGGGTTCTACTTCATATATTTTCACAGTTGGCTGATCCCATGGAGTTAAAAAGGTAGCACTATTCATCAACAATGGAGAAAATCAGTGACAAATAACAGTGATTGTTTATTTTGAATCCTTTAAGTATGAGATCACAGAAGACAATAGTCAGATTAAAATTTCAAAGAGGACAACAACCATTGAAGGCACAACAAGTCTTCAAAGTGCGGAAGAATTCGTGCTTTTGCAAAAGTTTATACAAGGCAGGAGGGATATTACACCTATCTCCAGGGCACACAGAATCAGTTAGAAGTGTTCAAGAATTTTTGCATACAGATATCAGTGTCACTCAAGCAGTCCTCCTTGAGATATTTGGCCACAAAAGATGTAGAAATATAACATGTCAGAATCAGCTTCCTATGGATGATTGCAGCTGTGAAGTTTGTAGCACCAAGAGTGTATTATGTAGCCTTTACATGTGTGTTATTTGGAGAAAAATTTACTTTCAAGTGAATACTTTCTGATGGGTAGTCTGTGATCTTTTTTCCCACTAGACATAGGCAGATTGTGCAATCGGTGATGGCTACAGTTTACAAAGAAATTGATGTTTTTAAGTATTTCATGGTGTTTGTAACAGTGATAAGTGTCTTTGATATTACAAATGTAGTGTCTATGTCATGAAAAAATCAGTGTGTCTGTCTGCCTTTTTGGCAAAATATTATTAAAGGATTATCTAGTAAAGGAACAATTTGGAAAGGGAAATGACTCTCTAGTTGGCAAAATACAACTGTCAAAGTCTATTATACAATTGGCCAATTCTGATAATATCAACAAATGTGTGGTCCAATAAGGAACATAACAGACCAAAAAATATTATCTTGTTGGCCTGGAAGAATGTGTATAAGGCTTGCAGCAGCTTGGGTCTATGTTATGGGGGATTGGATTAATAAGGCTTTAATGGAAAAGATGGTCCGATATATTTGCAAGGAAGAAAGCAAGCTTTAAGGCAAACTACACAGGCACCATATCCCCAGAATGCCTGCTCGTTCATCTGCGCTTCGTTTGGTACAACCTGGACATAATTAAGGATTATATTTTTTGGGATAGCAAGGATGGATCCAAGGCTAAGGTTGTGAGAACTCATGGAACTTGAAGATAACGCTTTCTAGCATGGAAGATTTAGCAAGTCCAAAGAGGCCCTTACAAAAACTCTTGGGATCTATTGTTTGGAACTTTAGGTATGAAGCTGAATATGGACACCTTTAAGGAGAGACATAGGAAAATATTGGAGGAATTTAGAACCCAGATCAATAGAGATGCAACAAAACACTCAACAAAGATCCTATAAATTTCAAAATTCCAACGAGGGGGGGCAGGATGACTGAAAATGGAGAGCTTCCAAGACTGGATTGTACATGGTAAAGAGAGGTCATGAAAGAAGGTGCAACTTCAAAAAAACCTGGAAGAAGGTTTGGGTGAAGGAGGAATTAACTAAAGAAAAGACTTTATTACAACTATCCACTGAAAAACAACCTAACACAGGATCATATCCTGAGGAAAATACTTCCTTGGCCCTTCTTAATGCCCTATTTTCCTCTGCTCCTTATGTGTGAGTACCCCTGTCTTATTTCAAGTCATTTTAGAGAGAAACATGACCTCAACTAGAGATTTCCTACCTTGTTACCATATCTCTTTCAGAACTGGCATATGATATCACAATCCCCAAAGCTTAAAGAAAATTGGAAACATGTTGCCAGCTATGGAAGTTTGGTTAGAAAAAAACATAAGGATTTTCAGATATCAGTCTTTGAGGAAGCCCTTGAGAAATACTAGTAGCAAGCGTGGGGACATTTATAATTGAAATAGTAAAAGCCATTGTGTCTAGAGAGAGAAATCCCCCAGCAGATGATTGTTGAATTTAAAAACCAAGGCAGCTTAAATCCTCCATCCCTGACAAAGGAAGTGGGACCTGCCATAACAATAAAACTAAGAGACAAGGAGGATATTTAAGACACAATAGACCTATGGGAAACTGTAACAATCTAGCTAAGATAGAGGCATGTTCAAGGGATTAAAACTGTCTTTTCAAATAGGATTTTCTCATTTGAATTGGAAGAGGACTTTGCCATAATCATCAAAGCTTGGATGAGTAGTCAAGGGGCTTATGTTGCATTCAAGATTGAATTGCATTATAGATGAAGTTGGTGAAATTACAAGTAGGTTCCTATCTAGAAACGTAAATCATTACCCAAAACATCAAAACATATCAACTGATTTTTTTTTCCAATAAGGGTTTGATATGCTGGAAAAGATGGCAATGTTCTTCTACTTGAATAAAGGGTTGGGTGAAATTATTATTGATAATATCAAGGAAAAGAATCAAAGTTTTAAATGGCACTATTATAAGGTAATTCACATTTAATCTCATCATGAACCCTGTTGTAACAACCCAAGGATGACCCCTATGTGTGATGTACATATTATGTTTAGGCTGGTGACCCGTGAGGCCGTTGGAACTCCTGGAAACCACAAGGCTTTGGAACATCCCTGGATGGTCGAGTTGGACACCTTGGAAGGGTAGTGGCATGTGCCGATGGACTATGGATGTAGAAAAGGGGTTGCACTACTTGGGTTGCGGGGTTAATGGGGAAATGAGCCTATTGGTTGGACGTTGTTAGGTTTGATACATTGAACTGGTTATGTACAGTAATGGTATGTGCCAAGATTTAGATAAGCCATTGTCCTATGGAGTCAAAGCCCTAGCCCAGGGGTGACCCGTTGTTGATAAAATGTGAGCATCGTGGTCTATGGCTGGGTGGAAGTTGGAACATCTGAAGATTTGCAACCAATTTGTCTCTCTTATCAGATAAGTGTTTATCTTAATGTTTATATGACTTCTGTTATAATTAATTATATATTATTATGTGCTTCATGTGAATAGTAATCTAAATGGTGTTATTATGAAATTACATTCCTGTATATTAGAGAAATGCATCATAGAATGCATTAGACACAGATAACATATGTTACAGGAGGTGAATTGAAGAAAACAAATCACCAAATAATGGGTTACATAGGTAGTTAAACACCCCAGTAGGTGACTGGGGGCATTACACTTGCAAGGCTTTAACTCAGGCCTCCCTTAATTATATGAGTGTGCAAGATGGTGACTCCTTATGGGGGAAGATATAATGGAAGGAGTTTTTATTCAGATCAAATTCATTTCTGCAGTGCACTGTCTGCTTATTTTTCACCTCGGCCATCCTTTTTTTCTCTTAACAGTTTGGTTCAATAGCTGACGAGTACCTTGTGATTGAAGATTATGAGCAATAAGACATCACGGTGAAGAAAATTCTAGAGACGAAAGTAAAGAGGCCATGGAGTGGGGGATGTAGATTTGAACCCCTGCCTGTGATCCCTCAAAACCACCAAGGCAAAAAAACCCCCTCATTAACAAAAATTTGTGTCTGAAAGCAATGGAAGTTCTAAATGATGCGGAAGGGCGGCTGCATGAAAGGAGGATATAGAACATAGTAATTATGTTAAGGGTGGCTGCTAGAAGAGAAATTGTAGGAAGAGCCACAACAAGGGGGAGCATGGATTATCTAATGTTTGATTCAGGATCAAGGAGGAGCCCCACACAAATGTACCATATCCAAACCATGATCTTGTGCCTGAACACAATATTGAGTAGCTTCTGGGCGAATCTCTGCTGCAGGCCAAAGTAGCAAAGAAAGATCAATATTTTCAAGCTTCTTAATACTGTCTATAACCACTCTATCCATCTCTAGCATATCTGCACAACCGAACATATCCTGTACAGTTCTGAAACCCATATCAGACAAAGTTCACGATGCTTTCTGTTAAATCTTCAAATATGATAAATATGTTATGGAAACTTATAATTTGTAGCATGCACTCTTTCTAGCCTAGAAGGAGTCATTATCATGCTCAAAAAGTGAAGAAACTAAGTTTGAACACACAATTTTGTGTTAGATGGGCTAGGTGTAGATTAAGGATGCTTTAGTCTGAGATCAGGTGTGGCACTAGCTTTATAGTCTAGATTTTTGGACTTATTATGTTGTTGGTTTTCCTTCAGAGGGAGTTGAAACCCTGAATTGCTTCAAACTCTGTAAACCTTGTGTATTGATTTGCTTTAAGGACACGTTAAACAATGTCACAAGATGTAATCCTCATCACCAATAAGAGATGAGAAATTAAGTGTTATATGACTCATTTTCAGAGCATATAGATCATCAAACAATGGTGCAATAAACTTCAGGACTTGACCACATAAAATACATAGAGAAACAGTGAGAACCAAATAAAAGTTTTGATGTCAGTGACAAATCTGAGTATGTTGTTGAATTATAAAGTGGGTTGTTGAGCTCATTGTTTTTCTTGCATTAGAAGGTGTTTAATACTTCATTGTGCAAAAAAAAAACATTAAAATAATCAAGGTGTAACATGGCACATTTCAGACCTTGCTGCAGAGTGAGTAAAATTGCATACAAGAAATAAATCACATGCACTGAGGTATTAAAATGAATAACCAGGAAGTTGTTCATACCATGGATCATGCAATATCCACCAAAAACAAAATTAGATCTGAAGGCTTGAAGTTAACCCTAGACATCAATCTCAAATAGCATGAATTGTTCCACTTATTATTAAGTAGGTTGTTCACCCTATTTTGACATTAATTAGTCTTCTTTGAGTGTTTAGATCATAAAGATATTTCAATATTGGCACAAGTCATTGTTAATTGACCTCAAATGATCAATACATATTCAATTTTCCCAAGCATGACAACTCAATTAAGTTCTTGTCTTAGATCCAAGATAAGTAAATGGGTGAAATAAAAATATAGAAAATTAAATAACCTTGGATCTAGTGACCTAGATTTAGAGATATAGAAAGCAAAACCCTCCAAAGAATTCAGAGCAATATTACCTTTTCTAATGAATCATCAATAGGGTAGTTCAACCATGAACCCATTACATCTTCATGAATGGAACTAGAATTAGTTAATGACATGTCATGTACAACTGACTCCAAAGTATTATTCTATTGATAAGAGAAGTCTTCCCAGGTAACACAACATCATCATTTTATAGTGTTTTGACAGTTGAGTTGGAAAAGGACGCTTGACCACTTTGTTCACAACTTGACCATTTTCCACAAGAGTTCTTCGACATCATTCTCTACATCCTGGATCTCTTATATAGTTGTACATAATCCCAATTCACCCCTGTCACATCTTAACATGCTATATATCCATTATAAGTTAATGTTGAGGAAGAATCCATTTTTTGGGCATGAACAAACACTACAAATGGATGCATAAGAAGTAAATATTCCAGTTTTTAGAATGGTAGAATATTATACATGAATCAATAGAAAGTGAACACAACCTGTGAACCATCATATTTTGGAATAATGGAGATGGAAAATGAAGTTTTGACAATGACTCTCTGATTTTACTTTGAACCTATTATTGAATGCAACCACATTCACACGTTGGTGGTGGAACTAGAATATTTCCAGTAGTTTATTGAGTACAAAATGCATTTATGTCCAACAAACTTGTAAGATTAAGACATGGAAAATCAACCAACAACTAACAATGAAAGAGGTTGATCCCAACAGTTCTGGAATGCAGTTTGAATACCTTATTTTTAAGTTGGAAATTACGCAGCATTGAGTTTGATGCTTCTTCACTTTCATGATTTCCTCATCCCACACCAACTATCAGCCCTAACGTATTCCTTTGAATTTAATACTAGTGTTTTCTACTGCACGTGTCGAAATAAAGAAAAAAAAAATTTCAATTTCCACAAATGACCAAAATAGGTCAATGGGACAACTATCTCAAATCCTTCACAAGGTGATAAGCCCAGTGGAAAAGGGAAGTGTCACTACTATCGCCGAGGCAACAACTTTCCTCATTTTAGTGAAACTCTACCTGTGCCCTTTCTCCTAGGCCTATGCATCTGCACAATATCCATATCCAGCTCCCTTGCTACCATTCACATCAATACAACCTCCCTACCCTTCACCACTGTGTCTCTACTTGTCATTCTTGTTCCACATCACTCTCCCCCAACACATACCCTTGAAAAAAAACAACAAATATATGAATGATTACTTGTTGCATTCATTGATTTTAATGTATTTATCACACATATTTAATTGTTTCTTTCTCATAGTTATTCAAATCCCTATATTAATAGTGTAGCCCCTTATTATGTTGTAGTGTAGGCCCCCTTATTGTTATTATTGTGCCTGTAAACCCCATATTGTTATTATTGTGCCCTTAAATTATTATTGTTAGGTACGGCTAGGATTACATGTGGCCCACTAGGATTACATTATGGCCCCATGGTTCTATGTACTAGAATGGATTTTGTGAGTGTATCATCCAAGGAACTATTCATTCATGTAATGTATTGGAGGTTGCCTCGAAGTGGCTTATTCTACGAGACGTGAATATCTCTTTTCTTCTCTTTTTGGAGCTGGTTACACAACATTTGGTATCAGAGGCTTGGGATTCTAGGGTTTCGCTGCTCCAAACAGGTCATCGTGGCATTTTCGCTATAAATTTTTTTTCTACGAAGCTTCAGAAGCTGAAATTTTTAGGGTGCGAAGCTGAAATCTTGAGGAAAGTTGTCTAAAAATTTCAGATCTTGGTTCGAAATATTTGAGGAGATATCATCTGTGGAAGTTAGGTATTGTTTCAGGCTCATAAACAGGTCATCATGGCATTTGCGCTATAAATGTTGTTTTACGAAGGGTCAGAGTCTGAAATTCATATGGTGCGAAGCTGAAATCCTGAGGAAATTCGTCAAAAAATTTCAGAACTTGGTTCGCAATATTTTTGGAGATATGATCTGTGGAAGGTAGTGCTTTTTCAGGCTCTTGAATTGCATCTCAAAAGGTGATCGTGGGAAAACTTCAATATCTCTACGAATATTGGATTGGGTGCGCTCAAAATTGGTCGCAAGTACACGGACCTTAGTTTCTTGGATATCAATTTCGAGAGACAAAAGGGCAACAGTGACACGTGGCAAGTTATACAAGTGTGATCCTCGAAGTGCTGAGGCAAATATGTCATTGTGGGAGATTGGACACAACTTTGTCTTGGGGAATCAAATTAGATCAGACTGTGTAATTTAAAAAAACTTGAGAGGGCTACTACGGAGTTGAATTTCAGATATCGAAAGATTTTCAATCACGGAGATAATACAATTTCAATATCGAGCTCCTCAAAAAGCAAGAAAAAGGTGTGTATTTTTCCGAATTGCATAAGTCTTGTTTGAAGAATCAATTTGAATTGATTCCAAGGGAATATTTTAGAATTTTTATCAGTATTTGGTTCTATAATGCCTCCAAAAAATAATTCCATACCATTAATCCCTCAAAAATCTATACTATGACGCATGAAGAGGAAGAGTTGCAGTATGAGATATCAAAATTACGGTACCAAGTGCAACAAGTTTCAATCTTACGAAGAGCAATTGAAGATGAAATAGATGGTTTAAAAGCAGAAATGGAGGCTAATTTGGATGGTTTGAAGGATCAAATAATAGAAAATATGGATGATAAATTAATGGAATATCACATTGAGCATCAACAACAAGTTCTCCAACTCTCAAAGGATAACCCAACTTTGATGCAGAATCTAATGAAACAACAGGAAGATCAACATCACATCGAAAGAAGTTATGAAGCAGTCATAGAAACAAGAACTCAACAAGTACGATCAATTTCAGAGTATCTCAGCAAGTGGAAGAACTTTCCTGTAAAATATTTCACATGGGAGGTTGATAATTTTATCTGAGAAGCATCGAAGAAATAATCAAGCGTTGAGGACAACACTTGTTTGAAGGAGAGGGGCATGTTAAGTCCCTATATTAATAAATGTCAGCCCCTTATTATATTGATGTATTTATTGTTATTATTGTACCCCTATAAACCCCATATTGTTATTATTGTGTCCTTAAATTATTATTGTTGGGTTGGCTAGGATTACATTGTGGCCCACTAGGATTACATTATGGCCCCATGGACTCCTATATATAGAAAGGAGGTTTTGTGAATTGTATCATCCAAGAATTGTTCATTCATGTATTGTATTGGAGGTTTCCCCCTCGAAGTGGCTTATTTCTAAGGCGTTGATATCTCTTTTCTTCTCTTTTTGGAGTTGGTTAATTCTCACAGATCAGTCAAAATTTAATGAACAAGTTGGTAGATTTATTGCATATTTTGAAGGATTTAAGACTAGATCCATGCTTCTGATTCACTAATTGGTTAAGTGACAGATTTTGGATTCTAAATCAACCAATTATCCTAGAGACATGCCCTAGAACTAGCATTCACTAGCTTTGAAGTGAGGATTATTGTCGGCGACAGTTGCAGCTTTCCTAAACTGTCCAATCGAACCCCTTGAGATTTATTCAAGGGGAAAAAGTGATTGACAACACTGCCTGTCTGATTTTGGATTAGGAGCAGAGAAAACTTCACTTTGAGAGACCATGGATCCTTATACAAATAAACAAAGAAGAATTCCCACTGAAGATGATGAAGCCCACAACTCAGAAAAGTAGTGTTCTGAGTATTGACATTTACATTAAGGAAAATCCTAGTTTTGATATTTTATAGTTATAAATTGCTAATATCTTTCCATTGAGAAATTATACTTTCAATTATTGCTCTCTTTGAATGTAGATCTAGCTAAAAGTTGCAAAACCATTTAAATAATTTATCCAATATTATATTGTCCTATGATTTACCAACATCACAATGGATTCATAATGACACTCATTCTATGTTTAAGATTCTAAATGATATGGAGTTTCGAAGAAAACCTGTGACACCCATGGGTAAAATTGTTGATGCACTTCACTCACTAGATCTCCCTTTATAACTGACTATATAACCTATCCATTCATAAAAGTTGTTAAAAGTCACCACTTGTTAGCAACACTAAAATTAAGATGGGGAGAGCCATGCCTTAAAATTACCCATTTCAAGAGTTAAAGTATAGTTCATTTAGTTTCGAACGCATTTTTAAAATTTCAAACTGCAACTGCATACATAAAATACACTTCTAGTTGGAACTTAGTTTAGATCATATATGATTGTGAATATTCTATTGTATAAGAAAGAACACACCTAACTCATACCAGTGCATGTTATCCTAGATGATGCAACGTTTATTCTACTTAAATGTTGATGTACCAATGAAAGGGTCAATTCTCACAGCTATGCTAGCTGGAAGTCCCAATAGGGAAACATCTTGAACTATTAGGACCAAAAACATAAGCACCAGAAGCCTGCAGGCAAAGTCATTAAAGTAGATTATAAGGATTGTTTCCCTTATTGGTAGAGAGAAACATTTAAAAAATATAAACACGTAATAATATTAAACATATTTGAGAAATGAAACTTCCTTCAATGAATCATTACTCTTAACCAACCATATCCTATTCATCATAAACAAAATATCAGAGAAGGAACTAAATCCTAGCAAGAGGATATAAAGTCATTGTAAATTATTTATTAAATACAACAATCCTAGCCTATATTGCTTTAAGTTTTGATTTTAAAAGTAAATTTTGACAAGATCCTGGTGCATCAGTGTTCAATAATGACTTTGTATTCATATTAGTTCAATATTACCTTGAGTTCTTACATTGGAAGGTAAACATGCAATGCTCAGTGTTCTCGTTTTTCTAGTATTTAGAAGACGACAAAAATGTGAGAATGAAAGGCATACATTACTGAAATGCCTTGTTTATGAGAGTATAGTTGCAATTAGAAGTGGAGCATATGTAACTCAATCCAAGAAGTCTAAAAAAGTTCAAATTCTTCAAAAATAATGCATGTTGGTGAAAAAAGTTCAAATTCAATATAATTCGAAATACATAATAGAAAACTTTAAAACAAAGATAGGTTTAAAGAGGATATAAGTAAAGCACAAAATCATTCATGAGCCTTACCACACAAACACAAACCATTCCTAAGGCTTGAATAAATTTTTAACATAATTTTGGGATCAACTGGACTTATTATTTACTACTATTTGCTACTTTTTTTACTCATCCAGGCCTCATTAAAGCAATATGTTTGTAGTCTGGTGCTTTCATTTGGTCAATGGTCACATATTGATACCAAATGAAAATTTGTAAATTGTAGGAGCCTGTAGGGTTAGGTAAGGTAGACCATTAGGAGTTTGTAGAGCTTGAGTGGGCCTGACAGTAAATAACATGCATTTCATAAGAGGCCAAAGGATCAAATCTAGAGTGGGTTAGAATATATACACCTCAGTAGACTTTTGAGGTCAAATCACTAGGTGGAGGTGGGTCCCTTGTCCCTTGCCTCAGAGAGAAGAAGTAGAATTCATGAAATATAAATTTTTCTCTCAAATTTATAGCTTATCACTCATGCGAAACCTACCCAAATTTGATTCTCAAGTAGTCTAAGGAAAATTTGGGATTTTATCTTGAAAATAAGTTCCAAAACCCTTTCACTATAGTCGTTGTGCAATGATATATGTTTCTAATTGCCTTTTTGCAAAACCTTTTTATATTTCTCATACAGATAACAAGGGCTTGACTAGTGGTTCGTTGCGCCTGAGCCCGCGCTTTGCCTCCTGGTCTACCCTGCTCATAGGGTTTCTGGTGCTGCGATAGGGTGGTGTCGGTCGGGGTGCTCACCCTGGCTTGGGTTCGGCCCAATGGTTGACTCTCATGCTCCTCCCCCGCCCCCTCCTCCTCCTCCTGAGGTCGAGGCCTTCAAATTGCTGATTGCTTCCCAGCCGAAGAAGAAAAAACAACGCACCTCCAAGTTCGTCAAGAGATTGGATGAGATCCCCTCAGTGGATCTCCTGCCTGAGGGTATGATGAAGGTGGCCCTTTCCCTTGTGGATCGAGTGCTGGTTGGGCAGTTCACGGGCTTATGGCCTTCACCAAAATCTACAGAAGCCTGGATCACTCGAAATTGGAAGCCCCTCATTGCAAACAACGTCACCTCGTACTTTCTAGGGCGAGGTTTCTTCCTGTTTGAATTCAAATCAAAGGAGGATAAGGACTTGATTCTTAGGAACGGACCCTATTTCATGGGTACTCAAGGACTGTATTTAAATCGTTGGACTCCAGACTTCGACCCCTCGAAGGATGTTCCATTTGTAGTTCCAGTCTAGGTCAGGCTCCCAAACTTGTCGATGCACTGCTGGAACTAGGAATCAATGCAACAAATTGGCAATGCCCTTCAAAAATTCATAAACAGAGCAAGCAACAAAGATCAATATGATTGTGCCAGAATCTACATGGAGGTTGATCTCGAATTTGGGTTTCCATAAGCCATTAAGCTAACGGTGAGAAATTGGTCCCATTTGCATAATTTAGACTACAAACAGTTGTCTTTCAAATGCCACGGATGCCATGAGTATGGCCACTTTGTCAAGAACTGCCCCAAAAATGCAGGCCCAAAAAAGGAGAAAGAAGAAGGATGGCAACAAGCCAAGAAATCTAGAACGAGCCTTAGGCCAGGGCCAATTGAAAAAGGAGCAGAGAAAGGAAAGGGAAGTATAACACCCATGAGGAGAATTCCTAAAGCCAAACCCACCCATAAAGGTCAAGAGAACAACTTTGCGGTCTTGAACTCAGAGACAGAGGAAGTCCAAGAAACCGACCCACGGGACGTGTAGAAGGATCTCCAAATGTAGGAAGCCCTAGAACCACTGAATATTGGTGATTATCCTGGAGAAACCCCGAAAGAGAAAGAGCACGTCTCTGAAGGTGAAGATCTGGATTCAGAGGAGTCGAAGGAAGAGGGAGAAATTGGGGATTCCCAAACTTTGGTCAGAAGATCGACCAGGGGACAGAAATCCTCCAGGGAAAAGAGAGAGCAAGAAACCTACAAGGAGAAGCTACAAGGGAGCCAACCAACCCTAGAAAATATGTTGGCAAGAAACCCTAAGGCAAACATAAATCAAATCCGGGGCTCTAAGGGAGCCCTCTCAGCTCAAAAAAGGAAGTAATGAAGATCATCTCCTAGAAATGCAGAGGCATGGGGAGCAACGTAAAAGAGGAAGCAATGAAAAGTCTAGTAAGATTGGAAAGCCCAAACATTATTCTCATCCAGGAGACAAAAATGGAGGAAATGGACTTTCTCCACAAAAGCAAACAGTTTTGGGGAAAAGGAGGAGGTATTGTTGTCTCCTCTAGAGGTGCCTCAGGAGGGCTGTGAATTCTATGGGACAAGACATGCTTTGAGAAAATCCTGGTTAAACTCAACTCAAACTAGATTTTTGCTCAGTTTTTGCATCTCCATACCAAAGAGATAGTGGGTCTTTCCAATATTTATGCCCCAGTCATCTTGGGAGACAAAAAATCCCGTTGGGAATCCATTAGGGATCTAGCAAATGAGATTCAGATGGATAATGTCATTCTCACTGGAGACATGAACATCACTTTAAGCCAAGGGGAGAAGCGAGGGGGTAGTATTGTGAGGGATCCAGCCAAAGAATGGGTGGAATAACTCATTCAGGACTGGGATCTGTTGGACATCAAACCAGTCAAGGGAAAATATACATGGACCAATAGAAGAATGGGTCCGGGTCACATTGCTACAAGGTTAGATCACTTTCTCATCCAGAGTTCCTTCTTGCTTTTAGGTCTTGATGTTAGTTCTGCTATTATTTCTTCACCAGTCTCCGATCACAAGCCCATTAGGGTTGAGATGAAGCCCCATATGAATCGGGGGCCTATTCCCTTTCGTTTTAGTGCTCTTTGGGTGCAGCAGCTTGAATTTTTGGACAGAGTTGAGGAAATCTGGAGACTCCCTGTCAATGGATCCCCCTTCTTTGTGTGGGAAGAAAAGCTGAGGAGAGTGAAGAGGGCCCTCAAAAGCTAGGCTAAAGCCATCCCTTCTCCGACCGAGTCAAGGCGGGCTGCCCAGGCTTGTTTGGAGAGTCATAAAAAACAAATGGAAGATATGGACATCTCGAAGGATAGCTTAACCTTGGAAGAAGAGCTCCAGGTTAATCTTGATCATAAGGCTTGCATCTAGGAAGAGGAATTCTAGAGACTTAAATCTCGCAGTCTGTGGCACAAGCTGGGGATAGGAATACCTTCTTCTTTCATAAGCAGACTCAAGCCAAAATAAGCTTCAATTCTATAGTGGAGATAACCTCAGGAGACCAATCCTTATTCAACTTTTCCAACATCAAAAAATCTTCCCATCAGCACTTCAAAGACTTGTACACAGAGGATAAGCAAGTGAGTCACATCTCTAACCTGCTCGAGCTAGTCCCTCTAAAGGTCAATGCCCAAATGAACGCTAAGCTGACTGCTCCTGTCACCATCAATGAAATCAATCAGGCCCCTGATGAAATGGATCCGAACAAGGCTCCTAGGCCAGATGGGTTTACTACTCGATTCATTAAAACTTGTTGGAACATTTTCAAAAAGGACCTCTTAAAATCTCAGAACTACCACAAGCTTGGGGGCAGCACAAACTCGACCTTCTTGGCCCTTATACCTAAAGAGAATGATGTCAGTTCTTTCAACATATTCAAGCCAATTTCTCTCTGCAACATTGGCTACAAGCTCATCACTAAAGTCATGGCAAACAAGCTGAAAGACCTTCTTCCGAAAATCATTCCTGACAATCAAGGGGGATTTGGCAAAGGTAGGCAGCTAACTGATAATTTCATTCTTTTTTAGGAAGCAATCCATTCAAGCATCCAAAAACGAGAAAAAGGCATGGTTATCAAGCTAGACCTGGCTAGTGCGTTTGACAGAGTTAGGCACAAATTTCTCTTTGGGGTTATGCAAAAATTTGGGTTTGATTTCCGTTTTATAAGTTGGGTCAAGGCCTGCATTGCGGAACCATGGATTGCCCCACTTGTCAATGGGCATGTTTCTAACTTATTCAAGGTGATTTGGGGGATAAATCGGGGATGCCCACTATTCCCCCTTCTCTTTCTCATTCAAACCTTTGTCCTCAGTTTTATCCTAGAGAAAAGACGAATTGATCAAGAGCTTATGGGTCTTAGAATCACGAGGGGAGTTAGAGACATCAATCATGCACTCTTTGCTAAAGACTCCATCCTACTGGGGGGTGCTTCCTCCAGCTCGACCTCCCACTTCAAGCTGGATCTTGATCGCTACTGCCTCGATTCTGGGAGTGAACTTAACACGGGAAAATGTTTCATTTATGCTTGGAACCTTTCTAGACTCGAGCTAAGCATGATCACTAGGATTTTTGGCTTCAAAGGCTCCACGAAATGGGTGTATTTTAAATACCTTGGATTGCCAATCTTTCAAGGTTGCCCAATTGGGAGGGACTGGTACTCCTTGCTGGACAAATTCAAGCTCAAAATGCAAGCCTGGGGCACGCTGTGGCTCAGCTTAGCAGGTAAGACTGTTCTCATTAAGTTAGTCCTTAATAGTCTTCCAATATTTCAGAGCTCTGTTCTGTTGGCTTCGGTGTGCATTCTTCGCAAGATGGAGCAATCCATTCGCTCTTTTTTTTGAAAGGGAGGGAAGAATAACGCTAAGAGAATTCCGTTGGTCAGCTAGAATAAGATCGCTACGCCGCTGCTGGAAGGTGGCCTCCACATAAAAGACCTCAGGGAGCACAATATCGCTCTGTGGGCCAAGATCTTATGGCGACAGGTAGCAAGGAATCCGGGATGGGCACAAATTTCTTTGTGAAAAAAATACAGCTTTAGAAAGCGTCTTCACAGCCTGGAGAACTTTCGAGCTAATCAACATGGCTCCCCGATCCATCAGCTATGCAAGCATGCCCTCTCACTGATGTGTGACCGCTTGTTCTGGATTCCAGGAAATGGGAAGTGGATCAGTTTGTGGGAGGCTAGGATCATGAACGCAGAAGCGATCGGGGATGATCCTGAGTTGCAGCAGCTAAGAACATGGATGATCGCAGATGGTCGACGGACGATGTGGGAAATTTCTAAGTGGGATAGTAGAAATTGGGCAGGGTGGCAAAAGACAGAGATGCTTGCTCATTTGGAGCAAGCGTGGGCCAAATTCATGGTAGCGCTGGCTGGGAAAGCGCATCTAAATGCAAGAAAAAAAGACAGAAGGGATTGGAGTTCCTCAACAGGATGATATTCCGCAGCACAAGACTACAGGTGCCTTAAGGCCATTCCCACTATCCCTTGCAACCCTGCGATTTGGAAAGGTATTTGGCAGGTTAAAAGCATTCCGAAGATTGACATGTTCACCTGGCAGCTCGGGCACAACAATATCCTCACAACTGAAAACCTGCAACGTTGTGGCTTCCACTACCCCTCTTAGTGTCTGCTCTGTCAACAATAGGAGGAAAATTCAATCCACATCTTTCTCGAGTGCCTCTACGCTCAAGACATTGGAATGAAATCTTGCTAATTTGGAACAGCAGCCCCATCCTCCCAATCACCATCACAGGTATGATGTCTAATTGGGGAGACTTGTTTCTTAAGTTCTTCCCCGGGAGAGGCTGGCCAAACGAGGGGTAGATGATTATCCCTAAGCTCATTTGTTAGAAGATTTAGCTTGAAAGAAAAAATCGGATCTTTCAAGAGAAGGCACTATGCCAGCGACAAATCATTGTGAAAATTAGAAGCTTATTCAAAGAAATAATGCATGCCAAGGTGAACCAAAATCAGGTTTGTAGCTTAAACCAACAAGGTAGTGATTGGTGCCAGTAGCTGGGGCTAAACCTTCCCACTGGGCACAATATGGAGAAGTGCAAAGAAGAATGGAAAATCAGATTAGAGGATGAAGACTTCAAAAAATGGAGAAGGATCACAAATATCCACACTATGTTTTTTGACGGTGCAGCAAAGGGGAATCCGGGGAAGGCCGGAGGTAGAGGAATTATTCGCTGCCCTTTAGACCAAATCATTTCCCACTTTGCCTGGGGTTTGGGGCTTACTTTGAACAATCAAGCAGAATCCATGGCTCTCCTCCAAGGCTTGAAACAGCTGCAAAAACATGGAATCAAGGAGGCTCGAGTCATTGGAGATTCACAAAGCCTCATTGGCTTGATTGTGACAAAATCGATCCCTAAAGACCTACAGCTGCAACAGTTGTTCGCTCGCATCAATAAGTTGATCGTGTCCTTTCATAGACTTCAGTTCTTTCACGTCCTTCGGAAAAATAACAAATATGCAGACCTTGAAGCCAACATTGTTGTCTCTTTACAACCAGGATATCTCCTCTGCGAAGAGGGGGATTCATGGGATCCTCTGCCTTAGCCATACCCTCTCCTTTATCATGTATTTTTTCTCTTGCTACAACAATTTGTTTGTATTAGAAGGTTTTCTAGTCTTTGGGAAATTGTTAGATTGACTGTAAGAAGCAGAGTAGGTGAATTTTTCTTGATCGGAAACCCCCTAGACATTGGGTCTCCAGATGTAATACCCCCGAGCATAAGCCTCAGACCTTTTGAATCATTATACAAATAATCGTTTCTGTAAAAAAAACAAGGGCTTGACTAGTCTGATGATAACTTGCAGAGAGGTAGTTCTTTATTTTACACCATTTTAGTTGTCTTTGTTCTTGAAATCCTATGTACTGTCCAGAGATTCCTACAATGCAGGAAAATAATGTCATGGACTAAATCTGGTAAGTATCTCATAGCTGGCATCTGCTTTTCCATAGCTGCTAAACATTTTATTTTGTTCTGAGCTCAATTTTTCTTAAGTTTGGAACCTCAACACTACTTCACTTTCATATGATTCTCTTTGGTATGGGTGTTGTTGTGAGGTTGCTACAACTGATCCTGGATGTATATGTTTGTTCCATTTAACGAAGTATTAAGGAATATGTCAAGGATATTCACTAAGCTTACAATTCAAAATTACCAGGTAACAATCCAACTAAGAAATATTATAAATATGGACATTACCCACATTATAATAAATCATAACAACCCTCAGAGGCAAAAAGTTTTGAATATGAGAAGCACTTTGGATTTTGGACAACAAACCTGAATACATCGGATTGACAAGATAATAATAATTCATACTAAAATGAATAAACATGGATTGGAAAAGATTTCAGATCAGATTTCCAAATGGACAAGCATACCCACTCTACAGATATGTTCATTTTAGTTTGAGTACAACATTATGTTTTCGAACTAAAACACAAATTTTGACTAGGGGATCCTTGGCAACATGTTCCACACATATGTTGCAAACATATCTAACAAAGAAACAATCGTTGATATGATTTTCTTGGTGCTCTAATGAATTACTTGCTCTCTCCCCTTGTAACCATAATTACAATTGCAACAACTGAAAAAAAGTCAAAAGTCATGCCTTCATCTCCTCTGATTGTAGCTTGCAAAATATATTTTGATTAAATGACATGATCAATGAAATTGCATGCATATGAAAGAAATTAATATTATTGCTACACCCAAGATTTCAATATCAAATTCGATAACCCTTTGAAAATTCTAGAATATTTCCAAATCAGTTGTTGCAAGTCATATGCTCAACACTTAGGTAGTTAGGCTATATATCGATATTCTGAGCTTCCCTTTCATTCATCTCTGAAAGGGAATTTAGTTCCCCCTGTATTCAAGAAACTAATTAAAACCATTTAGCTTGAACCTGTATTACAAATTGCCTAAGTATTTTGTTGAAGAGCGGTATTTTATAATACAAAAGTTAGGGACTGAAAGAGGCGGAAAAATCGAATGCATGATGCTAGAAACCATCAAATTTGACACTTAATTGAAGATTCAAATGCTTGCAATAAAGGTGAAGCTTACATTATATAAATACTTTTGGTTTCTTTTTGTATGAGCTTGAACTGTCTACATGATTACACAACAATGAATACCCAAGCCTCATCTTCTTCAGTACAAGATGATTGCAAGTGGAATGGAGCCATAAACTGCAAGAATTACTTTATTTTTGTTTTAATCATCCTATCAAATCCAGCTTTAGTTCTTAGAAGGAATGCAAAGGTATACCTTTAACGTTTATTTTCATATAAACATCAGATCACAAGAGGACAGATAGATAGAAGAAGACACAGGCATCATTTTGTTCATGCTAAGATGTTAAATTAGAAATTGAAACTCAGATTATTTTAGAGGGAATAGGGTGAATGGATAGCAAAGGATATATACACCTCGAGAAATACTCTGCAATTAGACTAATGATGGAGAAATTGTAACCCATAGTTGGGAACTCCTATGTTATATTCAAATGCATACAGAGTCAGAGATAAAGTCAGAGTCAGAGCTTGAACAAAATCCATAGAGCCCAGGAAAGAGCTAGAGTCAGGACCTAAAAAAGAGGCAAAGTTCGATCAAAGGAAATAATTATTTAGAAGTAGAAAATAACACCACGTGGGCTTCATGTCATGTTAGCAGCACAGTAACCCACGAACTGTTGTAGGAAGAATTTTTTTGGGAATTTTCTCTCATTAGGGTTTGTTGGGTACACTAAAAGGTAGATGGATAGTGGGTGTTGAAGAGAATGCAGTTAAGAGGACGCAGCACAGGAAGTTAGAGTCAGACCAAAGAGGAAGTCTGTTATTATTGCAAGATGTAGAAAAAATAGGGATAAGAGCGGAGCATCAAATATTTGTTGTCCATGCCAGGGCACAAGATGAATTATGATACGATCTGAGAAGGACTGGATGAAGGCGTCTTAAACTTCTCTTTCTATATGCAAAGCTCCACATCCAATTCCATGATCTTTTCGTTAATCACAACGCTCTCTTGTTCATCTAATCTAACCAAAAAATAAATTACACCGTGGATTCCAACACAGATACTATGTCTGATCGTCTATTGCAGCTATATTATCAGTAAATAGTTTCTTAAATGCTTACCTTTTGATAGGCCTCCTCCACAGATGGATGAGAGGGGCCACCTTCTTCTTCTTGAAACCAAGTAATTTCTTCATCGTAATTGCTTGAGTTGAAATCTCTAATGAATTATCAGTCTCGATGGATCCCCTTTGTAACTCTTCTCTCGTGTGTTGGTAACATAATATTATTTGTGTTAGGTCTTCCCGCCAATCTTCCATGGAATATACCTTCTTAAAATTTAAATGGAGTGCGAAAATGATATTCAAATGAGTGAAATCAAATCATTTTAACAGAAGGCCAAATTTTTTTATCATAATGTAAAAAAAGTTATTCGAATATAATAAATACTTCATTTTTTTTTAGTTATTCCAATATTATAAATATTTTATGTTTTTTAAAAGAAAGGTGGAAACTAAAGTTATTCGAATATAATAATTACTTTATTTTTTAAGTTATTCCAATATTATAAATATTTTATGTTTTTTTAAAAGAAAGGTGAAACTATGTCGAGTTTGTAAGCCAAATTTTTATTTTTTTTATCGTATTTTTTATTTTATTTTTTTCATTGTATATGATCAATCTAGATCTATCTTAAGTTCTAATTTACCAAAATCTAGATCCATCTTAAATTATGATCTACCAAATTCTCAAAGGGATCAAATTTGTTTTCACTCTAAAAGAGGTTTGTGCCTCAATAGATTTGATTCCTCCCTTTCAGCACTTGGTAGAGATAGAGTTAAGATAGATCTAGATTGATTTAATTATTAATAATAATAAATTATAATTATTGATTTTATGTTTTTAAATTTTAGTATTGTTATTTTATTTTGACGAAGTTAAAATGTTAAAGTTGACATTACAACATCTCTACCATGGTAGAGGAATTCAACACTGTAGAAACCCTAGAGGCCCATAGAAAAATTGCAAGTGAAGAAAGGGTCGTGGAGTTTCAAACTAGAGAAGGGCATAGTTTTGACGAAGACTAAACGGGCTCTGGATAATGTCAAGCTCTGATACCCTTGTCAAAACGAAAATTAAGATTAAATGGTAACCGTGACTTTTTTATCCACGTGATATATAGTTTGAAGTATAGAGATGGCCACCATGATAAACCCTTTGAAGACACAAAACCATGTGTCAAATATTCTTTCCGGATGAGATGCTAGTTTCTTACTATTGGAACCACATGGAGGAGGAGGAGTTAGTGGAATATGAACCGAAGGAGGGGGGTTTTCAACAAATTTGAGCTAGTCCCAAGGATTTTATACATTCACATTTGGAAGTCATGTTAGAAGGTCACCATATTGCGATTTCTAGGCCTATCAGGTCTTTAGAAAGAAAAGTTAAGAATTCAATAGGAGACCATTTGGAAATTCGGAGGCCCTTACCCTTGCTCCAGCCACACACTATTTGGTTCCTTTAGTTTTGGTCAACATAGGGCCCAAGGACATTTTCCAGGGGCTGGAGAACTCTTCTTGGGGTACTTTGGCTCTGAGTTTAGTTTCACTACCATCTTAGAGATCAAAGGAACACATACAATGTGTTATGACTTCCTCTGGGTTTTCATGATTTTTTGAACACATTGGGGATTCTTCGCACTCATAAGCCTCTCCGATTTTTTTTACTGTCTATCCTTAATCTCATGAAGTACCATTGGCCTCGCTCTCCTTGGGTGAACTAGTGAAGGAGATCCTTGCCTTGGCAACAGAGGAAGGTTGAACTAACGTTGTGAATGGTGCTATGGTTTTTTAGGAGAAACACTCTTATGAATAAAAAGGAATTTTAGAAAGCAAGGAAGAGGAAAAGAAGTTGTAGTGTCAAGAATAAAAACAAATTCCTCCCTTCTCTCTTGTTGGGAGTTGACATTGCCAATCAGAAGATTGAGGAAATTTCCCAAAATCTCTAGTGGGGCTAGTAAGGGGTCGAAAATTCAAGTCCTCAACCCTAAAAGCATGGGTGGACAAGGAAACCTCATGACCTATTGTTAAATGTCCTCCAAAGGTTTCATTACTAGCCCAAGGTTGGATTTATTTGTGCTTCAAAGATGTGGCTGATGCCCAAAAGGTACATCAAATGGTTTGGAAAATTGATTCATCTCCTATCCTTTTTAATTTTTGGATGCCGCTCTTCGATGCAAAGTAGGAGAGGCTACATATGTCCCCAATATAGGTTCACCTTCTAGGTCTCCCTCCTAACTATTGGGATGCCATAATTTTCAAAGATAGAGGTAACTCAATGGGATCCTATTTGGACCATGAATTTATCTTGACCATGAATTTTCATATTTGGAGATGGGGATTAAGACATACTCTCGCACTTTCATTAATATGGACCTTAGGGAAGTGCTTCTAGAAGACATGGATTTCAGGATTAGGGTGGAGTGTATTCAAATACTTGATTATGAAGGAATTTCTTTTAGGTGTAGGCGGTGCCATAGGTTTCGCACCTAGCTAAAAACTATGAGCTTCCCTTTTCTACGAAGGACCATATATCCAAAGGCAAGGACTCGGTGCAAGGACATATTGGGTCAAAAAAGGGTTCTGGATTGGAGGTTTTGGGTGTCAAGGAAAAGAAAGTTCTAATAGAAATTTAAACTTTCATTTCAATATCCCTGATGAGAGTTGGGTCAGGCACTCACTATTTCAAAGTCATTTGTCATAAATTAAATTTCACCTTGCCATCTCCCCCATGAAGCCTTGCATCACACCAAGCATATGTGCTCACTTGAACAACCGATATGCTAGCTAGATCAATGTAAAATAAATACCATGACATGGAAACTCGTGCTTCCCTCCTTTATCCTCAATCACAACATTAGGGCCCTTAAAAAAGCAAGACGATTAAATACCTCCCCACCCATCTCTCACCCATTATCTATTGTTTGACTTTGTTGTTGTCTTTGGAATTTCAGGATGTTCTAGGAATTTACAATTTGGATAATTAATTGTTTGATCTCGATGTTGTTCTTAAGTTCTTAGAAGATTCCATAAATCTACCATTGAAATGAGTTCAATAGCTTTAAGTTGGCCAGGAATTGTAACTTCTTCCACCAAATTTTAATTGGCTTAATTTTATGGAATTCATGATTTAAGGGTGGCAGCTAAACCTCTTTATCATTTGTAGAAAATATATCATTAGTGTCCTTAATCTGTCCCACATATTATCTAATAAACACCAAAGGGCAGAAGCAGAGACATTGGTGTTATAATGATCTCTTCGTGCACATGGAGGGGTCCCTAGTCAAGTTGGTCCCAAAATGTCTGTAGCGGTGTCTAGATCATATCAATCCATTGTAGCCTCACACTCTCTGTAGTTTTATATATACACATCCAAATCAACATGTTACATAGATGGATGTATTGTGTGAAGTTTCCCACCAACTCAAATTGAAACTTCTCACCATCAATCTGCGATGGGCCACATAATATTGATATGGTCGGTTTGTGGCTGAGATTATAGGGAATGAGAGCCTGCACTGGATTGGAGGCCTAGATTCCCAAATAATTCTAATCCTCTATTGGTAGAAAACCGTAATGTTTATCTGTAACCTCAATTACATTGTGCCATCAATCATTTGTTTGAATTCCTAAATTTATGCAGGGTTGAAAAACAAATCAATTAAGTGAAATTGTGTTTTGAATTTGCAAATCATTAGAAATATTAATGCATTATCCAAAACCAACCTGTTTAAAACTAATTGACACTTCCTCTTAAACTGATCAAGTTTTAATGGATATGAGAACTGAAATTCAATGGCTCTAGCGAGCATCGTGGGTAATCACAATGCTACTTCCCCATCGACACAACTCTTAGATTTTTTAGACACCATCGACACAACTCTTATATTTGTCAGACAGTTGATTTGTTTGTTGCGAAAGAAGGGAACTGAGTACTGGTGGCCCATATAGGGATTTTGTCTTTCGATTTTATAAATAAATACAAGGAAAGTTCTAAATCAATCATTATCCTCTTCTAATCCCTATAGAGACCCCTTTGTCTCTAAATGTTACACTTCAGTATCAAAATTGCAATTTTCCATTTATGGAGTGACACAATTAAAAATTACTAACATAAATGACTAATTCATATACTTGTTGTACTTGTTATTTCGTCATATTTTTATTCTTGGACTATAATACTCATTTACATTAATCATTATTACTTTTGTCACTTATTATCTAGTCATATATTTTAATCCTGACTAAATTAGTCATTTAAGTTAGTCGCTTTTAGTTTAGTCACTTATTATCTAGTCATATATTTTATCCCTACACTAAATTAGATTTATTAAAAGACTGCAAATTAATGGATTTGAAAAGACAATTCGAAACTATGAAAACTACTGACGCTAACAAAATTGACATTATTTGTCATTAACAAAATTGACATTATTTGTTTCAAGATACTCTTCTACTCGCCAAAATATGAATTGGATGTGTATTGATAGTGATTTAAGACATCATATAACAATTGATAAAATTATCAACTAAATTCTACCTCTATTAATTCAAATTACATGAAATTTTTTTTAAATGTAACCATTAGTATAAATTGATTATTAATTAATAAAATTAATCACTATTTTATATCACATAGTTGTTGATTTATTTTTTTAATAATATTTTATTTTAATTAGTAATTACCTTATAGATTATATTATTAAATAAAAACATATTATATTAATTATTATATTATTAAATCAAAACCATACTATATTAATTATTACATTATTAAATCAAAACAATATCATATTAATTATTATATTATTAATAATTCCTAGCTCATATATATGTTTTTGTCATGTAATTTCATATGGTTTTCACATAGACTATGAGTTTTCTCGATATCTCAAAACTCTTATGCGTTTTTGACATTTCATGCATATGGTTTTCACATAGACTATGATTATTCTCGATGGCTCCACTCCTTTATACATTCTATTCTTGCAACGAACTCAAGGGTTTCTCGGTGGCTCTACTCCCCACATTTGATTCTTGTAGCAGACCTTGGGGTTTCTCGGTGGATTTGTTCCCTACATTTGATTCTTGCAGTAGATATGAGGGTTTCTCAATGGCTCCTCTCCCTTGAATGTTTCTCGATGGATCCTCCCTACATTTGATTCTTGTATACCTAAGGGTTTCTCAGTCACTCCTCCCTACATTCCATTCAGTTTTCACTTGAGTGGTTCTTTGTGGCTCCTCCATAAATTTGATTCTTACAAACCGACCTGGGATATTCTTGGTCGATCCTCTCTACATTTGATTCATAATTCCCTTCCCTATGAGGACTCCTTTAAGAATCCATAATATATGATGGATTCAAGCATCATGGTTAAGCAATGGTAAGTCCACATTCCTTCTTCAACACCTGCAATTATAGGGTTTTCAAAAAAATGTCACAATCCTGAGGGTAGGCACAATTGAGACCATTTATGCCCTAACCCAAAAACTCATTTTCCTAATGTGTGCATTAATAAGAGAGTAGTAGCATGGTTATCGGATAATTAATCTGTTCATTCCTTCTTGAGTCCTTTATTTAGTCATGGGCTACATCTTATCCATCCATTTGTGAATATATTATTTAATCATGGGAGGCCAGAGTTGATGGTGAACCAAACAACCCATCGGTGGTAACATGAGACTAGTAAGTTCATATGTGGTACCTGGAATATGACATGTGGTATCTGGAAGAATTCATAAGGAAATTTAGGGTAAAGATTCAATATACTAGACTTGTATCCCCGTCTTGGGATACTTTGGATTGTAATTTTGAGTGGTTTGGTTTTTTTTATTTTCTGCGTCACATCTTCATTGTTCAAACTCAACCAATAGATTATATTTTCTAAGACTATGGCTATTCGGACCCTTGCAAATAGTGATATAGTTCTCTTCCAAAGTTTAATGATTTTGAATGCAAGTTTGTGGTTCTAGACTTGAGAAGAGGGCTACGTATAGTTCCCAAAACTATGATCCAATTAGTAATGAGTTCAATCTTGAGAGGATGGATTTCTTGACTATTAGGTCTCTTGAAAATAGGCTTAATATACCTTTTCTTACTTTTGAATAAGTCTGTGATTTTATTACAGTGATAAGGTATTGGATTTATGCTCTTGTCTTGGACTTTTACTTTCTCTAGAATCTCGGCCTAGGGTAAATTCCTCGACATCGCACGATGGCACCATCTTGGCATCGCATGAGGGTATGGTATTGCCACCAAACAATGGCACAGTCTTTGAATCGCATGAGGGTATGGTCTCGTCACCACACGATGGCACTATCTTGGCATCGCATGAGAGCATGAACTTGGCATCGTGTGATGACATGGTATAGCACACTTCATACAGTCTCAACCGCATATAATTTTAGTTCCTGGAATTGCATCTATATGACAATGTCAGCATCATTCATCAAATTTAGGTTATATTCTTGGCATCACATGGTTCCTCTTCATATGCAATGTCGTCTCCATTTTCGGCACTACTGTTCCAGGAACTAGTGTATTGTGGTATAATGGCACCCCTTTTCATATATATTCCACCTCTAGTATGTGACCTAATTGCATGGTATAATTGGAATGCATCACACACACACACACACACACACACACACACACACACACATATATATATATTCCTCTGTATGTATGATGATCTCATTGTAACATAACAAAACATCGTTCAACTATAGAGTCTATTATATTGATATGATATTAGCATGGTGTGATTTACACATTGTAGTTCAGTATTAGTGTGACACTACAAATGTGTGCAACACAATAGTATGGAACCATATTTGATTTATTCATTGCAGTTCAGTATGTAACACAATATTATGGCACCATGTAGAAAAGGCATCCATGCTATCATTTCTGAAACCTCAAACCCTAGTGAAAATATTGGCATGACAAAGTTGATGATATTACATTAATAACATTTCAAATATGTTAGTGGTTTCATTGTTTCTATGTCCAGTGTAAATTTGTAACAAGTGTCTCTATATGTGAATTTTTTTATTCTTATGATCAAAGTACATTAATTACATCAAGTCATGGTACATATACAATTATGAAGATAATACAATTCTTGAATAAATAATTTTATTTTACAAAAATACAATTTCCTTTTCTTTTTCTTTTAACAAGTACATTGATTACATCAAGTCATGGTACATATACAATTATGAAGACCGAATATGAGTAAGTATTCACTAAAAATTCCTAACATTTCCATTCATGTATTTGGAAGTCTACATCCACCATCATTTGAGATTAATAATAGGCCTCAGACCTCTCATGTGGCACTTAATGTGGATGTTTTTTTGGGTATAGGTGTACATAACATGACATATATCACTATCCCAATGGAAGGTGGTTCAAACTTTACCTTTGGCACTCTTCATCCTTTTCCTCCATTGGAGTGGGATTAAGGATTGAAGAGCATAGAGGTTCATTAAATGTTCCAAAAAAAAGCCACAATAGTCATTGGAATAGGATAAGGCTCATAAAATACCATGGGAATAGTATTTCTCTTGTGGTAGGAAAGGAAATTTATCTTTCTCAAGTTGAGGAATTTCCCAACAAAACATTATTCAGTAAATTATTCAATTGTTGTGTTAATATAGGTCAATTTTCTTTATGTATGCAATAATTTTGGTTTAATTTTCTCATGTATAGTTTCATTAGTCATTTCATATTGAGAGGATGTAACGGTATTATCCTTTGGTATGAGGAGGG
Organism: Pinus albicaulis; assembly: GCA_034641835.2. NCBI lineage: Eukaryota > Viridiplantae > Streptophyta > Pinopsida > Pinales > Pinaceae > Pinus > Pinus albicaulis. The sequence continues at coordinate 734,771,125 of CM076583.1, read as the reverse complement.
AGCATGGAATATATTGGCCCAAATGTGGTCAATGAATCATTGTTTACTTGGGCTTATACTATTGCACCCTTTTTTTTATGTGTGTATATGTATAAATCATATAATTTTTTGATATGGGTAAAATTTCCCAATATCCCAATTTAAATTCAGAATAATGTAGGTATTAAATCCATAGGATATACAATTAGACCCTATATTATATGTGATGATGGGTATGTAGAGAATAAATTATTGTTAATGGCCCTCAAAAAAATATTTTGATTCAAGCTCAAACCCAAAATCCAAACATTATATTAGATGGGTCTCAATAGAATATCATTCTAGAACAAAGGTTGATACTTCAAACCCTATCCATTTGTGTGAGGGAGGAAATGACTAAAAAATAAATCGATTTTCTTAAAATATGGCTCGGATCCACCTGCAACAAATATATCAGATGGTAGAATTTGAAATCTCAGTATTTCCTCTTTAGATCTGTAAAGAAAAATAAAATATATAACCACCCATGTTGTTCCACATTTTTTTAAAGGTGACAAGGTTTTAATGTTGAGATAAAGGAGGCCTCCCCATGATACTATCATGCCAAATGTTGATATGCTCATTTTTCATGGAAACAAATTTAGTTAAAATTAAGGAGGAAAAACAACATTGATAATCCTCTAGACTCGTGAACCTTTTCTAACTTATATGACCTGATCAAGGAAATTACATCACACTCCAAGATTCATCCTATGAATGACTTGATTCCACCAATAATACCTACTTGAAATAAGCTACCAAAACAATTTATATTCAATTTCTAGCTAGGGGGTTCTACCATGATGATATACTTCATGTGTGTGAATTAATAAATCCTTCATATGAAGCACTATATCAATAGTTTATACGCTTCAATCCTATTGAAACTCAGGTATTTTTAGTGCTTTATAACTCAAATGATAATTTTTTAGTTGCAGTTCCTACTAGTAGTGGTAATACTATTTGTGCTAAGTTTTCTTTACTATTATTGCATCAAAAAATCCTAGATTGTATCTTTCGATGTGTCTATATTGCTACTATAGAAAATATTGCCAAAGATATATATCAAGATTGAGAGAAGAAATTCAGAATAAAGACCAAAAAACCCAAAACTACCTCCTACGCTTGACAAGACCCCTTTAGGTTGTGGCTACTTTAGATACTCTCAAATTATGATGAATCACACTTGGGTTGGTGAGAATGAGGCTTGTCCTCACTCTAATTTATATACTTCTCAAGGGGTTCATCTAATCTACTATTGTGGGCTTGAAAAATCATAAAATTACAGAATTTGACTTGAACAAATCATGTCAAAACCCATCAACCATATAGAAAAATGAAAATATCATCATATGAAACTATAATTTCAATGATTTTCATTGCCTCTAGTTCTTCTCAAAGTCCTCTAACCTCCATGTATCAAATCATCAAAATTCCTCGTGGTTCCACACCCACACGCTTGGGTGAAAATTCTAAGGGCTTGGGTTCTTAGCCCACAAGTCATTTTTGTGTACCAATCCCTCAAAAATCCCTATCGCCTAGAGTTTGGAGTACCTCCCAAGCTATAAATCTCAATAGCCTCGACATCCAAAGAAATTTCCTTTTATTCCACCAAAACTAGTCACATTGTTCAACATATCTAAGTATGTGGGTAATTTTTTGTAATGGAAGATTAAATTCTATCAAATTAGGTTGAGTTCTCAAGTTATCGAGTGAATTCATTGGTTAGGATTAATAGGTTTTCAATTTCTAAATTTTTTAAATATTGCTTGAACATTTTAAACACAAAGAACTTCCTGATAACTCACTTGTACTAAAATAATGTTCTTGTGGTTTTGTCAAGACATTTATGTGACATCCCTTATGACACTCACTAACAGTTTCTCTCATTTGATGGAGTGTTATAAGATGTTCAACCAAATTGGTATTTTTTATATCAATATTCATTGAGTGGTGGATGTTCAAGTAGGATAGAAAAAATTGACCAAACATTTGTTACATCGTCTAGCAAAATAAAATCAACTAGAGGTGAAAATATTAGAAGAAAATTCCATATATGCATGGAAATTTTTCTCGCTAAATGGGGGTCATGTTCTTATGATAATGATATTATATATGACATCGAGGTTCCCTTGAGATACAAACATCTAGTGAAACAATGGAAACCAGACCAAGGATATTCCTAAAATAAACACTGATTTTTCTATCAATGAAAGGATATACGGCATTGCCCTGTCATCATTACATGGTTTAAGGCTATTTTTCATGGATGGAATAAACATATGCTATATAGGATTAAGTAAATTGATGGAGTATGTCGAACCTTGTTATAACTACAATGATTGGGTACGACTAGTTCAATATACCAAAAGTATGCAAAGATATCTAGTGGTCGTAAATTATATACAACTAAAAGACAATGATGAAAATAAAGGTGCAACTATGTATATTGATGTAAGGCCAAAAGCAGAAGGAAATATTACAAGGTTTATAAATAGTACACATCTCATCACCACAAATTAGCAACCCAATTGCATATTTGAGGGACGTGAAGGAAATTGTTTATTTGTATGTGTCATTAAATCAATAGTTGTAGGGGAAGAGTTGCTCATTAATTACAATTTGAATAGAATAAATACAAATATTTCTATTATGGGGGTGATATGTATTCAATTTTACCCAACTTGTAAGCAATTTCTATTGTATGTTATGATTATCATTTACTACATGAAGTTTCTATATGAATTTAGGCATATGCCAATAGTGGTTTTATAATTAATATAATGATGATTAATTCTGTATGAGTTTAGAATTACACTTATTTGGGGTGATAAGGGGAAGGCACCAGCCTTAGATTATTTGATAGATGCTCATGAGGAAGAGGTTACTGATGATGCATTTTTTATGTATGTCAATCCAATGCAAGCAATAAGGAAGCTTAAATTCAAAGAAACCAAGAAAATTAATTATTTAGTTTTGATTTAGTCTCGCACAGATGGGATAAAAGAAAAAATAAAAAAAAATTCTACAACAATTTCATCGGTATGGGGTCAAAAACTCATTTAATTATCATAATTATTTTTTAATGATTTAGTTATCTCATCCTTTATAAAAAAAAACTATTTATTTTACAGGAGTTTTTGGCAGAGTTCAATCCTCATGCTACAACTATGGTTTGGGTCGGCGTTGATAGCAGTGTTAATGCTCCACTTGTGAGTGAGTCACCATTCATTGAGACCGATATAGCCACTCAACTGCCCACAACAGAATATGAACCCCCTAAACAATGTACGTCGGGATCTACACATGATGTTGTGGATGCAGAGCATGATACAATTGCACAATTTGAAATGAGCTTTCCTAGATCTTCATGTGTTTCTAGCACAATATCACTACCAATCACGTTTTTTTTATATGATGACAATGTCCCTATGAAAATAGAGAAACTTCCAAGTATTTAAGAAGTGTTTTAAATATTAAGTAAAACCTAAATGAAATTAATGTATAGTTTGTGATTATATTAAACTAATGATAATATTTCTTTGTAGGAAATGATGTATTTTATAGGAGCTTGTATAACATAAACTTGGAAATATATGTGTTTACCATTCACACAAACTATAAATACCAATGTTCCAAGTTAAAAGAGTAACTTATTAATAGGATGGTCTGCTTGTTCGGTGATAGTGCCTTTAACAAATCTAGAGTCACCTCAAAGGCAGGCCTACATTTAAAATATTAGCATGACCAATATAGATATCAATTGGAAAGAGCCAAGTTGCATGAGCTACCTCCATAAATTCCAGATATGGAGTGGAGAGCACTCGTTGCATTTTCACATAAGAAGGCACTTTGAAAAGTAGGGAAGACTCCACCTGGATCAGGAAGGTATGAGGCAAGTTTAATAATGTAATATGTTTTATCATCATTGTGACATATAATTAAGTTTTTCAATGTTTTAAATATAGGTTCTTGTGTACTTCCAAGGCCACATAGGCTAGAATATCCAAACATGGGCAGCATCATTTTGGCCAAGGTGGTTACTCAAAACTGGACACAAAAATTGTAAGTATATAAAAAAATAATTTGCATCCAAATTATTGTTGGGAAAAATACTGAGAGGTGGGGGGGGGGGGGGGTTGGGTGAATCAATATTTAGAGCTAACTAATAAACTTTTTACTTTTCTTTTCTCAAAACCCATACGCTACTTTACAGAACAAAACTAGCGTATATACGTGGATATCCTTAAGGAAACTCGCTTATGCTCAGAGATCTTATTATGTATTTGATTCTTAAATCATTGCATCATTTATTCATCAGATGTTAAGCAGTAAGCATATGCAGTAAAAACAGAATAAACCATCACACATAAGCAACACACATGAACACCAGGATTTAATGTGGAAACCCAAGTCGGGAGAAAACCACCGCTGCTGCTGCCTGCTTTTCAATATTTATATTATATAAAATATCTTACAACTATGTATCACATACATCATACGGAAGACGTAGTATCTACCCCGTGTATACAATTCTTCGTTTTTAATGTTCTCTCTAGAAGGGAGCTACAACTTGCTAGTATGTTCACGCTCTCCATGGTTACTACTCCCCCATATTAAGTACCTACTCTCTACCTGTGTAACTTTCCACTTTCATCAAGGTTTAAAGGTTTAACCTTTATCCACCACACCATGCTGATTAATTTCTACAACCTAATCAACAGTTTAAATAATAATAACTTTCTATTATCTAATAAACATATTTTTTCCTTTAATTAAACAGAATAAGATAATTAATTAGAGCTAATATCAGAGATAACCCAAACTTCAGAATATATATGCAGATGTAAACTCAACCCAGAACATTCATTAATCAAATATCATACGCTACTTCTATTTACTGAAACCGCATGTATACGTGCTTCCCTTCTTACCAACCTGCGTATGCCTTTGTGCATAACATGGAGTGCATACGCTACTTCTCTTCGCTGAAGTCATGTGCGTACGCGCTTATATGTGTAGCAACCTGCATATACTTCTGAGAACACTGATTTTTCAGAATGAGATCAGACTCAGGTTCAGATCTGAAATCAGATTTCTGTTCAGACAATCTATCAATCATGCAAAACTGTTTAGATAGTCATTCTTCCTTCATTGAATCATCAACCAACAACCAACAACTTGATCTTTCATCAACTTAATCAGCAACATAATCACTATTCAAACAACTCAGATCTGTATGAATAGATAGCAAAATAGATCAAACATTTCATTCCACATACTTCAGCAAAAACCTAGATTCCATACACACTTTTACTTCACTGAACCTGTGTATATACGCACTTTAATAAAGACAAACATGCGTATACATCTGCACACATTTCAGAGTTGAATTCATCTTCCATACGCGCTTTTGCTGAATACAACTCGCGTATATATGCGCTTTCTCTGCCACGAACCTGCGTATAGATCTACAGACATTATGGGGCAGTGCAATTCTTCAGATCAGATAAACAGCTCAAATCTCACCCTTTACTTCAGCAAAGACTCGCCAGATGACACATCTAAACATTCCATAAACAGATCTAGAAAATACATAGACATTTCAGATCTAGAGATCCCTCTTTATTATTTTCTTCATAGGTGCATTATGAATTCAGATCTATCAGCAACTGTTACCCATTCCATGCAGATATACTTCAGAGTGAAGTATTCATTAAAACCCAGACACATGCACACCCTTGCACTATGATCTTCTTCTCCTTATATAGACTTAGCCTTTGTCAATACCATGAGTCAAAACCACTCAACCGCTGATGGTATTCCTGGACGGGATCAAATAGATAATCAAGCGCTCAATACTTTGGGTCAATACCATGGTAATGTCCCCTGGTTTCTTAAATTTAGAGCGCAAATGGGCATACGCTACTTTTCATGTACATTTCCGCGTACATATGCGACTTATCCTCAACAAACCCGTGTATGACTTGTGACATACCTTGTTCAACATTATTCTGGCACTTTCTGAGCTACTTCTGAACTGATCTGTAGATACATCAGATTTACATCATTAACAACTCATCAAGTCAGTTTTCATCAAGGACAACTTCATTAGGCAGGTTCCATCAAAGTCAACACATTGTATCACATTGCCAACAATCTCCCCCTTAACTCATCAAGTAGGTTTCCATCAAGGACAACTTCATCAAGTAGGTTGTCATCAGCTTTATCAAGTAGGTTGCCATCAAGGACAACACTCTGCATCCTATTGCCAACAATCTCCCCCTTTGGACTTGATGGCAACCATGATGGTGTTTGATCACCACAATAGATAGATACATTGATTATAACCATTATGCAAACACCATGATACTCTCCCCCTTTGACATCAAGAGCAAAGGGTGGATCAAAAGCAAAACAAGGTTTTTCTTCTCATGTATAAAGAAGAGCTCTTGTAGATCTGATGTGTACTGAAGTTACCATGCTCCCCCTGAAACTGTGCATCCAATGCATCCTTTCCATATGACCAAAGCTCCCCCTTATCTTGTGCATTCTGAACACTTTCAACAGCAAATCATCAAGGCATCTTCACCCAATATCAAAGAATGAAATAGAAATATAAGAGCTGAAACATCACCAAAGATACCAAACAGCACCACAGTTGTGCTGAAGAATGCTGACCCAGAAAAATTTGTCAGCAACCACCCATATGCGGTTTTCTGTGTATAAACTCGCGTATATATGCGACTGTATTTCATGAAATCCGCATATCCAATTTAATCTTCTGCATTTAAGCAGATCTGATCTTATGCATGGCAGAGACTACTCCCAACTTCTGTCTGAGATATTCGAACGCTTCCCTGGGTAGAGGTTTGGTAAATATATCAGCAACTTGTTCTTTGGAGGGAACATACTCCAACTTCACCTTTTGTTCAAGCACTTGTTCACGTAAGAAGTGATACTTGATGGGAATGTGCTTTGTCTTGGAATGCATAACAGGATTCTTTGAGATACTGATGGCACTTGTATTATCACACATAATGGAGATAGGAGGTGAACATTTGATTTGAATGTCTTGTAAGGTTTGCATTATCCAAAGAAGTTGAGTGCAACATGATGCGGCAGCCACATATTCTGCTTCTGCTGTAGATAAGGCAATAGAGCTTTGCTTCTTGCTGAACCAAGATACCAACCAGACCCCATATAGAATGCACCAGCACTAGTGCTTTTCCGATCATCAACATTTCCAGCCCAATCTTCATCAGTGTAAGCATGAAGAGTAAGATCAGCATTCTTTGGATACCATAGTCCAAAGTCTTGAGTTCCTCGTAGATATTTGAATATTCTTTTAACAGCCCGAAGGTGAGACTCTTTTGGATTAGCTTGGAATCGTCATGCAATCCAACCACGACAATGGACCTCTTGCTCCCAGCAGAGTAAAGCAGTTCTCTATCATGTAGATACCGTATTCTGCTGATTCACTGGGAGAATCATCATGAGAACCTCCAGATTACATCTGGTTATCATTGGTGTACTTACAGGTTTGCATTCTTCCATGCCATACTTCTTCAGAATTTGCTTAAGGTATTTTGCTTGTGATAAGAATATGCCATCTGTATTTTGATGCACTTGCAAGCCAAGAAAGAATGTTAGTTCCCAAAGTAAAGACATTTCAAATTCTTGCTGCATAGCAGAAGAAAATTTATGACTCATAGATTCTTCATTACTTCCAAAAAAGATATCATCAACATATACAACCACAATCAATAGTTTATCATTTTCAGTTTTTGTGTATAAATTGCTATCAGCAGACCCCTTTGAAAATCCTTGTTGATGAAGATATTTGTCAAGACGATAATACCATGCCCTTAGAGCTTGTTTGAGACCATATAGAGCCTTTTTAAGTCTACAAACAAGTTTTTCATCATTTCCCAAAATGAATCCTTCTGGTTGTTCTATATAAACTTCTTCTTCTAGATCACCATTGAGAAAAGCAGATTTAACATCCATTTGATACACTTTGATTTGTTGGAAGCTTGAAAAAGCAAGAAACATTCTTATGGCTTCAAGTCTAGCTACTGGAGCAAAAGTTTCTTCAAAGTCTATACCTTCTTGTTGAGCATACCCCTTGCAAACAAGTCTAGCTTTATTTCTTATAACATCCCCATTCTCATTTAACTTGTTTTTGAATATCCATTTAGTTCCAATGATATTTTTGTCATGAGGTCTTGGTACTAATTCCCAAGTGTGATTCTTTTCAATTTGATCAAGCTCTTCATTCATGGCTTGAATCCAACATTCATCTTTGCTATCTTGATTGACATTGTGTGGTTCAATAGTGGATAGAAATGCCAGATAGCTAGAAGATCCCACAAGAGTCCTTCTTGTTTGTACACCTGATCCCTTATCTCCCAAAATTTGAGATTCTGGATGATTCTTTTGAACATATATGGATGGAGATTTTTCAGATAAATCATCTTAAGGTTCTTCATTGGGTTCACTGTCTATATCATTTCTATTTGATGTAGAAGGACACATGTCACCATCGTCTTCATTTTTTGTTTGTTTTTCTTCTTTTGGGGCTGCAGGAGACTCATCAATAACAACATCAATACATTCAACAATCTTCCGAATTCTTTTATTGTAACATTTATATGCTCTACTCCTAGAGGAGTAACCAAGAAGTATTCCTTCATCTACTCTAGGTTCAAAATTGCCAAGTTGTTCATCATTATTTTTAATAAAACATCTGTCAAAATCTCAAATGCTTCACAACAGAGATTACCAAGAATAAGAGTTCACATGGAGTTTGTCACTGCCTATATGAACATGTTCCTGCTATGAATATTTACCATCAGATAGTCGCTTTCTCCGTGCTGCCGTGTTCTTGAATCATCACATAGTTTACTATTTTTTGAACTATTTTTATTCATTGTTTCGCCGCACCATTTTGTTTAGGAGGTCACGACAAAGAACCGTTCTTCCTTATGCCATGTTAATATGTATCCACATAAATCATCCCACATATTCATCCTAAATATACTCTGATTTTTAGATCTAATTCATTTTCAACCAGAGCTTTTAAATTCTGAAATTTCTCAAATGCTTCATCTTTGTGTTTAAGCAACCCAATCCAACACATTCTAGAGAAATCATCAATAAACAAGATATAGTATTGTTCACCACGTGGTGAATTTTTCCTCACAGGTCCACATATGTCAGTATGAATAAGTTCAAGAGGCTTACTTGATGATCCTTCCTTGGAATTAAACTGTACTCTGGTTTGCTTACCAAATTGGCAAGATTTGCATATGATATTTTCGGGTGGAGTAATATTGGGAAGATCATGGACAGCTTTAAGTTTTCTTGATTTGTTGATCTGAGAGAAGCTCAGATGTCCCAAACTTCTATGCCATACCTATTTTTCTAAAGATTTACTCAAGTAACATTGTTCTTTGCAGTTCTTCAATACATACAGGTTGCTTGGAGTCCTTTTTCCTTTTATAATTGTTTTACCTGTATCAAGATCACATACCACACATTCTTTTGAACTAAAGACAACTTCAGTTCCTTGATCACACATATGACTTACACTTAACAGGTTATGCCTTAATCCATCCACATACATGACATCATTTGCCTTCACCTTTTCTTTTAGAAACACAGACCATTTTCCCTTAATTTCAGCTGGAGTATCATTTCCAAATGTAACTTTCTTTTCCTTTTCTAGAGCATTATATGCAAGAAGTTTATTTTTGTCACCTGTCATGTGTCTTGAGCATCCACTATCAATGTACCATTGATTTTCTTCACCTTCTGCAAATAACGCTATGCCATAATTTTCAACCTGCAATTCCTTCTTTTTCCATACTTTGGAGCTTGAAGGAACATGCTCTTTTGGTTGAACTTTGCTCCTGCATTCAGATTCTTCATGGCCAAAGTTATTGCAATAAGCACATTCAACTTCATTTAGAAGAGGAGAAAAGTTGTTATAGGTATTCTTCTTTGTTTCAATATCAATCGTTTTCTTTCTTTCTTCTCTTGTCATGATGGTTTTATATGCAACACAATGAACAACTTTATGATCAAAATTGTGACATGAGAAACATTGTCCATTGAAGAAGAAATTTCTGCGATCATGAAATCTTCTACTTGAATTTACCTGTTGATTGTTGTTTCTTTGAAAGATATTCCTGTTGGTGTTCTTTGAATTGAGATGATCATGCTTTACCTGTAATGATTCTTTATTCCCTTGCTGAGTGGCAGAATGTTGTAAACTAGCTGTAGCTGCTTTTAGATAATTTGGTGCTGAAGCCTGAGAAGATTCTCCGGTATATCCAAGACCTGTCTTTATAAGAGGAGAACGTTGCACCTTGATAATCTCATCTAGGGTTTCATATCCTTTAGCAAATCTAAGATTCAAAATCTTTACTTTCTCAAATTCTTTTCTTAGACTTACCACTTCACATTCTAATTTCTCATTGTGTTTCTTCGCTTCTTCAAACTGCTTTTCCAGAGTTTTTATGGTTATTTTCCTTTCTTGTAAGAGTATTTTACTTTCTTCTAAGAGTATTTTGAGTTGATTGTTTTCTTCAAGAAAATCATTGTCCTCTAGAGCATCCACAAAAGTATTATTTTCTTCTCTAGATTCAAATGCCATGAGAATTCTAAGATCTTGTTCAAATTCTTCCTCACTATCAGATAACCCATCACTGTCTTCATGAGTATAGTAACTTTTTCTAGTGTTAAACCGATTCTTATTCCTTCTTGCTAATTCCTTCCCTTTTGCAGGTGTTTCTTTATGAGGACACTTAGCAGCATAATGAACAACTCTTCCACACTCAAAACATTTGAAAGGAAGCTTACCTCTGAACCGTCCTGTGCCGAGTTGGAGTTTCTTTACAAAATTTACCTCATCTTCTTCTGAGATATATCCTGATCCTTCTGCTTCTTGTACTTATTTCCCTTTTTTAGAAGCTCTGAAGACAGCCTCTTTGACTTCATATGGTCCTCCTCTTCTCATTTCATGTGCAGTTAGTATGCCATGAAGTTGCACCACAGTAAGATTTTGAAGATCCTATTTTTCTTCAAGAGCAGAAACTTTTCACTCAAATTTTGCCGTTAGTGATCTTAAAATTTTCTCAACCAAAGTAGATTCGGTTATTGTTTCTCCCAGATTTCTCATATGATTTACAACATCATCAAGATGTAAAAAGAAACTGGCAATATTCTCATCACTGTGCATCTTTAAATTTTCATATTCAATTCTGAGAGTTTGAAGTTTTTCACTTTTTACCTTTGCATCACCTTCATAACTTAGAATGATTTTGTCCCATATCTCCTTTTCTGTATTCAGCTGCATAACTTTGACAAATTTTGATTCAGTTAGACTTCCCGTTAGAGCATTGACTGCCTTTTCATTTGTTTCATAATTCTTCTTTTCAGTCGGATCTGTTGGTACTGCAACTGGATATTGATATCCTCGTTCAACAATGGCCCATACATCTGCTCCCATAGACTGAAGATAGGATCTCATCCTTATTTTCCAGAAGATTAAATTTCTTCCATTAAAGAGCGGAGGCTTGATAGATGTTTTTCCATCTTGATTACTCATCTTGCTTGATCTTCCTTCTAGCGGCTAAGCTTTTTCAGAAGGACCTTCTCTGATACCAATTGTTGGGAAAAATACTAAGAGGGGGGGGTGAATCAGTATTTAGAGCTAACTGATAAACTTTTTACTTTTCTTTTCTCAAAACCCATATGCTACTTTACAGAACAAAACTAGCGTATATATGCGGATATCCTTAAGGAAACTCGCGTATGCTCAGAGCTCTTATTATGTATTTGATTCTTAAATCATTGCATCATTTATTCATCAGATGTTAAGCAGTAAGAATATGCAATAAAAAAAAAATAAACCATCACACATAAGCAACACACATGAACACCAGGATTTAAGGTGGAAACCCAAGTCGGGAGAAAACCATCGCTGTCGTCGTCTCAGTCTTCAATATTTATTATAAAGAAAACATATTACAACCATGTACTGGCAAAAACTCATACCAGCACGCAGGCACCCACCTGCAGAAGGCTACAACCTTCTCTCATTTACCAGCCTCTCCTGGAAGGGACCTACAACCCCCTGCTCTCATTTTCCAACCTCTCCTGGAAGGGAGCTACTACCCCCTGATATTAGCACCAGCCTCTACTGGCAGAAAGCTTCCACTTTCATACTGAAGGCTTCAACCCTCAGATCCACTGCAGACCATGTTTCATCAATTTTCAAACTGGATCAAACAGCTTCAACACAACCTTTCATTAATCAACAAACATATTTTTCCCAGAACTTCAAACAGAACAGTGAGACCAATGTAGCCAGAATATCAGAGATAACCCAGACTTCATAATAGATATGCAGATGTAAACTCAACCCAGAACATTCATTAATCAAATATCATATGCTACTTCTGTTTACTGAAATCGCGTGTATACGCGCTTCCCTTCTTACCAACCTGTGTATGCCTCTGTGCATAACATGGAGTGCATACGCTACTTCTCTTCGCTGAAGTCGCGTGCGTACATGCTTATATGTGTAGCAACCTACGTATACTTCTGAGAACACTGATTTTTTAGAATGAGATCAGACTCAGGTTCAGATCTGAAATCAGATTTCTGTTCAGACAATCTATCAATCATGCAGAACTGTTTAGACAGTCATTCTTCCTTCATTGAATCATTAACCAACAACCAACAACTTGATCTTTCGTCAACTTAATTAGCAGCATAATCACTATTCAAGCAACTCATATCTGTATGAATAGATAGCAAAACAGATCAAACATTTCATTCCACATACTTCAGCAAAAACCTAGATTCCATACGCGCTTTTACTTCACTGAACCTATGTATATACGCACTTTAATAAAGACAAACCT